>JAJOZX010000128.1:1685000-1735000 GCA_023014485.1 Bathynomus jamesi
GTATAAACATAAGACGTGCACAGTAAAAGAAAAACTAATTATAAATTTTCACTATATATATATATATATATATATATTATATATATATATATATATATGAGTGCGTGAGATTCTCTTGCCAATTATATGTGTGTGACGTCATTCTACGAACATTAGGAGGACACCATTTGTAGGCGGAGCATTAGGCATTATTGCTAATAGGCAATATTGTTATAAGATGTATAGATCAAATATTTAAAGTAGTTTAAACCTTAAGTAGCCGATGTTTTCTGTAACACGTCTGAGCAAAACTAAGGCTCTGAATGGTCATTCTACCTTGCTTTGCCTGAAAGGAGTTCGATGAGAACAGTAATTGCAGTGATAAAATGGAAAATGTGACAGAGTGCAAATCTCCTCCAAATTAAATGGAGACATTAGTGGTAAAATTGTTTTAGACGAAAATTGTAAATTATCTAAAGATGATACTTCCTCTACAGATGAAATATCTAGTGAACTATCTATTAGCAAACGTGATATACCAGAAAAAATGACGAAATTCCTGCAAAAGATGATGGTTTATCAGACCTTGTTATAGGATCTCGTAATAATCATAGTAATAAGAACGCCACAACTAGTGACAGTGAAAATAATAAATCACTCATTTGTACTGGTACAACCGGCCCTGCTATAACGCGTACTATTACAACGCGGATTTGTATTTACGCGCTAAGTATTTTAAGACCATAAAATGTTATTACACGGAAAAATTCAAATTATGCGCTAAAAAACAAACTAAAAAAACTGTTAAAAATATCAAGACCGCAAAAACATTCGTTGGCTTAGAGTTAGCAATTTTTTTCGTATGTTGCGCATATTTCTTTAGGAAAATAATGTCATTTTCGTTATTAGAATATAAAAATTTATTAGTATACAAATTTTCAGCTAAATCCCTTGGGGTCGTCCATTTGGAAAAGATCCTTAAGTTTTCTAAACAGTGCTTAAAGGCTTAGAATAAAGCAAATAAAATGCTAAATATTATTAAGAGGACTGTTACAAAATTAAGGTCTCTTTTAGATTATATTACTCTTTTGTTAGGCGTTACTTAGAATTCTGCTTCAAACCTGATCTTCTCACTATAGGTAGGTTATAGAAGTGTGTGAAGGTGTGCAGGGAAGTGCAACCATGCTTATCTCTGACTTAAGAAGATTGGAATACAGTGAAAGATTAAAGGAACTCGGCATGTTTAGTTTTGAGGGACATTGTTTGAAGGGTGATATGGTACAGAGGTTCAAAGGGTACTATAGGGGTTAGGTTGGTACTCTATATTCAATTTTCTACTTTTTGGGGAAGAGTAGCCTAATTGGACTAGTCTGAAAACTGAACCAACTAGTACCAACTGGTAGATCGTTTGGGCTAAATGATTGTCTACAGTACTAACTTCATCTTGCAAAAGTTCACAAACTGACGTATAACTAGGAACGGGTTACCAGACGTCCGGCAAAAGGAGGACATGTCCTCCTTTTCAATCTTTTCAATCTTTCAAACTTTTGTAAAGAATGGATAGGTTATTTGCAGTTAATCTGCAGTCAACGCAGTTAACCATTGATACTTCTGTATTTATAAAAATAAAAAATTTGTGGTTGAATCATTCTTCCTGATTTACAATATAAATTCCTAAAATCTTCCTGTAAAATTCTAAGTAGGCATATTTTATATTTTAAATAAATCTTAAAAATTGTCTGTAAAAAATAAAAAATTCTCTGTACAAAATCTTAAATTTGGGTGCAAGATCTTAAAGGGTGAAAAGATTTGTTTTCATAATCAAAAGGGAAGACACTAAAACTATTTTTCAAGTTAAATGTGAATAATGAAGGCCAGATTTAAGCCTATGAAATGATTTCTCATAGTCTGGGGTAGCTTCATGCTACTTTATACATGATATAGAATAGGATCCTATATCATTGATTTCTAGGTCTATTTGAAAAATAGTAACCATGAGTTTGGTACTTTAAGATCAGCCATAAAACTTGTAAAATTCATTAATATCACAGGACTTATAATATAAACTAATTCCATATTAGTTTCAGAAAGTGGCCCTTCAGAGAGTACAATGTTTCTTTGATATAGAAGATGATGTTGCACATCTTGATAGAATAATATTTGAATTATTCAGTGATGTCTGTCCTAAAATACGTGAAAACAGATCATTATGTACAGGTTTGCAAGATTTTGAATAATTACAGTAACAGTATTTAGCCTACAAGGATTTTTCAGTTCACAACTAAATATTTGAAAGACTAAATTAAAATATGTATCTTCAGGTCATCCAAAATATGATATTAAAGCCAGTTTTACAGGAAGTAGTGTTTGTGTAAAAGTTAAATGGAAAGTTTGGATCACTTGAAGATATGGGCCCCCAGCCTTCTTTAGTTAGCTTTTTAAGGCTAATTAACGAAACTATAACGACGTAACCTAACCAATCGTCAAGGGCGTACAGTTGACCTAACGATTGGTTAGGTTAGGTCGTGATATTTTCGTTAGTTAGCCTTATAAGGCTAACTAAAGAAGGCTGGGGGCCTTGATCTTCAGGTGATCCGAAGATTGACATTGTACAGGGGTGTGTACATAAATTAAGGAAAGGGGGCTCAGGGGGGCGGGAGAAAATTTTGGAAATACAGTACTCAGAAACGCGTTCTGCTGACATCTGGAGCATATAACTAAGTAGCTGAGGAGTAGTATGGTCTAAAATGGGAGAGTGCAAGAATCTTGCAATGTTGATCAATGTTGCAAGAGGTTATGCAGCAAATCAATGATGCAAAGGGGGGAAGGGGAGGGGTTATGCAACAACTTAATGCTGCAAAGGGGGAGGGGGAGGGGGCGAGAAGGCAAGATGACCTCCCCCAAAGGGGTAACCTTAACCTAAGAGAGGGAGAGAAAGGAGAAGGAGGAGGGTCTTTGGGGGAGAAGCTGGGATGTCCTCACCCCCAAAGGGAAACCTAACCTAAGCCTTAACCTAAGAAGGAGAGAGGGCTGTTCGCCTGACTCTAACCAGACGCATAATGAGAGTTCATCTGAGCGCCCCTGTCTTATAAGGTGTAAATCAGCCAGTTGGCTTAGAAGGCTTTTTAGAAGGCGTAAATGGCTTGTTCAGGTGGACTTTATTAGGGTTGAGTTGCCAGATTGCGCTATTTATTTAATTAAAGCATATATTCTTGACAATTGGTTTAGAAATCCGTCAGTCGGTTTAGAAGGTTTAATCTGGCTTAGAAAGCGTAAATGATTTGTTCAGGTGTACATTATTAGGGTTGAGTTGCCAGATAGCGTAACCAGCCAAAATAATAATATCGTTCATATATACAACCAAAAGAATTAAATAAAACACCATTACATCATTCTTTTTATTTAGAAGAATTATTGGAATCAATTTCATGAAATATATAGAAAATAAATATACAATCCTATACAAACGATGGAATATATATGATCAAAAAATATAATAAAAAATAATAATAGTATAAGAAATACGAACGAGGAATATATATAATCAAAAAATAAAATAAAAAGGATAATATAAGAAATACAAAACGATGGAGTATAACCATCAAAATAATATACAAATAAATATACATCAAAATACTTTATCTTCTACTGCGCTTAACTAAAACACAACAACAACACAACCGCTCAAATTATAGGGATACCTATACTCGATATAAATGGCCTTCATATCGTTCAATACTATTTTTGTGCCCACTTTACATCCGGTTGGCAAGTTATCTTTAAATACGGCTAGAATACATTCAAAAGCACGTACAAAGAGGTCATCGTTAGCTACATCATTATTAAATACAAGTTTATAAACACTCCTTTACAATCGAGGGTTTATTCTTGCCGACCCGACCTTTTCAATAGTGAACTCTTCTTCACACTTCATAGCGGCAGTTGAAATAATCTTCTAAGTCGTTACGACAGCTGATCATTATATAAAGAAATAGTTCTTCAGGGTGAACGGTGTACGTGAGCTCAGCCCTGTACCGCTGAAGTGCTTTGTACCAAAGTTCATGATATTTCAGAGTCTAAACCTTCTAAATAAGCATCCAGTTTCAGACCATTCTCGCCTTTTTCAGTCCTACACTCGGTAAACCCGTCAAGCAGAGCGGTGTATAGGTAGTCAAGAACCGTATCAAAATAAACCATATTCGTAATACGCGTGTCTAATATACACTTCAGCTTGCGGAAACCTACGATTTCAAACATTCTGTCGAGGATGAAATGGTTTCGCGTAGGGACAAGAACGTTATTATCAGAAGCATTCTTCTACATCAGTCGTATATCAATGCATGGCCGATCGTTATTTATACACAACGTACAAACAATGGCGTATGAGGGGGTATAACTAATCTGCTCTCTTCTTCTACCTACACTTGCAGGAATTTTATAACAATCCTCACTCCATTTCTCAACTACCACAAAGATTCTATTCATCTCCTCAACACTTAAATAAACAACATTCCGTTTGTTTGTTTGTCTACAAGTCGTTTCCAGTACATTGTTAATGGCACCGGTTTCACGCCTGAACACGGGCAACGACTTCGTCATGGACACATTATACACGGCATTGAGAATGCTTCTCAAAGGAAGTTCCATCGTATTCGAGGAGCGCACGTCCAGTCGGTTCAAGCTCTGAGATGACTATGAGCAACAGGCGAGCGGATCGGCTCGACGGGAGGAGTGAGTCACACCATAAGTTGATGAAACGTGTACGGCGTTGTTCCAACGTGAATACTTGTATCCCATTATACTGGGTAGGTGTTTTGAGAAATTTTCCGATACATGAAGTAATACCGGTTTTAATGTTTTTTCACTCCCACTCCCCAGAATACGCACCAGACATTTTTGCTTAGGGGGATTTTCACGAACTAAACACATTTTATTCATATTCCGGCCACACCCTCACTACAAACCTCGTTATGATATATATTAATGTAGTGGTAAAATACTTAAGATTCTCCATGATGACAAGATTTACATTCTCAGTCGCAGGGTACGACTACTCGGTATGATGCAACATGACATAATATCGCTTGTCACACCACTCATCAACAAGACTCACTAACCATAACCGTTGCTTCTCTTCTGCACGTGTTGTTTCTTCTACTTCACTGTACATGTAAGCTTTTATAAAGTTTAGTCCTACAACATAGTTCAATACATCACTTGTGCCACAAAATCCTGCAATGCTTTCGCCAGAATAACCGTAGAGTATTTGCATCTCTTGTTCCTTCACACGATTCAGTGTAGCCTTAAAAGTATCAAAGGAGGGTAGAATAGGGAGCCATTCAGTAACCTTACCTCCACACTTTGCCGAATACCACTTCATAAACGTCGATCGAACACGCAATATTAAAGGTAGCCATTACTATTTTTCGTCTACTTGGGAAAATACACGTCTGAGACCCAGGGTTTGCAGCGGTTAACTGAGCACGCAGGGAAGAGATATGTCCAGGTAGTAGCAGGAGTCACGTGACTGATCATACAGGTGGGAGGAGCTTAACAATTTCGCCTGTACACACGCACACACACACACATACACACACACGCACACACACACAAAGGAGAAAGTGAAACGCTAATTGAAACAAGATTTATTTAATAAACGAAATATTCAAGGTATATATACTGTATATATTTACAAATACGTGTAATAAATAAAAATATCGTTAACAATAGACATATCAAAGAGTATGGTATCCAAAGGGTACGGTATCATAGGTACCAGGCACTTGGTAACGTTTCCTATAGGTGTTACGGCACACCTTCGTACCCCTAAGTTCTTTCACGCCCCCCAGCTTCTGCGCCCGTAAAATGTGAGTCCCTACAGTTAGTTGGGATGGCTGGTCGCCCTCATCATCATCCAAGCACACTAGCTCCTTCAACGAATCAAAGTTAACGACCCGCCGATTCGCCTGGTTGAGCGTGATACCCTTAGCCTTCACGATATATTTCATATCCTCCCCAACCCTCACCCGTAACACATAAGTTTTTGTCCCTGTTCAGACAAAAGAGTCGGCGTATGCGATGTCTCCATACTCATCCTTGATCTCATCAGTCAACTCTCCGAGGAATTCCCCAATAGGCGGCATGTATTCACCTTCCCTCGCTGTGAATATCACACTATTTGTATCGGCGTACAAAACCCTCCGCCCAAGAGAATGCAATAGGCCCCAAAGTTTGATGCGTGCATAGGCCGTTGTGAAGCTGGCTACAGGTATGTTTGTAACCCGTGAGGTATCTGTGGGCAATTCGGTATTGTTGTACTTTATTATGTAAGTATTACCTACATTCACGATCTCCATGACCTCTTTAGTGGGAGCGTTGGCATAATCCCAGACTTCACCATAACTTTGTGCCAAATGAACGTTCCCTTTGCCAGTATTCTGTGCAAATTTTCCCCAAAGACTGTTTAGACACAACTTTGCACTAAAGCGCTTGCCTGGGTTCTTTACAATTTGGGAACGGTCAAGCTGTACACCTTCACGGTCACGGTAACGTTGAATATAAGCCGATTTTTCATCTTCTGTATAAACTCCTCCCGGATACCGTGATGCTTCAACCTTATCGTTCAAAAAAGCGTTTATATATGGCGGGAAAAGGTTGGGTAGCTTTTGAAACCTCCACACCTCATGTATCTTCAATATTCTGTAGCCATGGCGAACAACTAAATCCAGCTCTGGGCTTGTATATACACCTCTGATCTTACGTTGGTTGGTTGTATGATTACACTCCCCATTGTTCTCCTCTGCGCACTTCACTCACAGGGGAAACATGAGCTTGTTGTCTATAACAATGGGTAAGATTGGTATCCAAAAATCGTGTGGGGGGAGCACAACTACGAAAGGCCGAAATAGTACCCGTTCAAATTTGTTGAGAACACCTCGATGGTGGGCAGGTCAGGTCCCACTAGTTTCTCAGGTGCACCCACGGGGTACGGATTGTTCTTCATCACGTAGGGATATAAAGAACAGAAATCATAGTAATGGGGTTTTACGCCCTCTTTAGGTGGAAAGTATAGCTTAAAGGGATTTGTATGCCCTCCGAACAAGCTATCACCGCATTTGAGGTGATCCAGCACCATTCACGGTACTGTCCATCTGTTTCCATCCGTTTTCGCCTAGACCATCAACCGAAAAAACACGACCATTGACCTTAATGGGTCCTTCCCCCTTGTTGCGGGCATGCTTTATGTATACACCTGTCTGCTGCTGTATGTGTATGAGCCAGTAAATAGCCTTGTGCCCATAACTGCGGGGAATATTTCTGTGAATAACGGCTAAGGTGTCTTTAGGCATGAAGTTATTCTTAGACACCTTAAAACATAATGAGGTGATCGTGGTTGCGAATTGCAACGGATCATTTGAAACGGCCTATATACATCCTTCTAAAGGCCTGGAAACATACTCTAAGCACGCGCACATCAATTACGCAATAACGCTCACATTCATCAGCTATATTATAAGGATTAGATTCATTAAAACTGTTCTAGTATCGGTCAAAATCTTCACGTTCATCTCCACTTATACATTCATAGTTAAAGTAATGTTTGGGTTGAGGTAGTCCTACGTAATTTAAAGTTTCGCTAGTGAGGAATGTGTAAAGGAATATCCTTTTGAAACATCAGCGGCTACGCCCATCACCTTGGGTGGCTTTGCTAATTTACAAGGTGTAAATAATAAAGTGTCTTTAAACTGTACATTACCTCTTACTTGCATCTGTATTAGTTTGTTCCCTCTTTTCAAGGGATCACCTGTAAATGTCTCAGATGACTCAGATGAACTGTGTTAAATTTTGCCCCGTTATGGGCAAGAATATACACAGTTCTTTTTTTGAACTTGTCTGTTAACTTGACAATATAGGACACAAAGAGTTTCACAGGGTTATCGTGGGCATTCGTTTTAAAAACGCTTGTCCGTTTACCACATTTGTGACACTCATCACACTCGATCTCCATACACTCATCACAGATAGTCTGGCTTACAAGTAAATGTGGAATAACCTCTTTTGATTCAGCGTTCGTGTATGTTTCTATATCGTAGTACACAGTTATACAAGCGCTATTTTTAGGCTTGGCGTCTTTCATATAACATACATGCTTTACTCCAACACCCTTATATTTCTCATGGCATGTAGAACAGTGAATTTCATCACATTTTTGCTTGAAATTCCCCCAATTATCCATCATATGAAACATACCACATTCACAGATTCTCATTTACCTGCACATACCAATTGATTTATGGAGCTCAAAACAGTTATTATTGAAAATGTGCGTCTACTCACATCACAATCCCTTTTCTCAGTTTCAACTACACGGCTTTCACATTTGGAGCTTTTACACTGCTCACATACCATGTGGCAATCTTTACAATGTTTCGCTATATCATCCACAAACTCGATACACCCCTTATACAAATCATGATGTCGTCCACATTTTCGACTTTTATCATAACTCGCGTAAAGGTTTCTTATATTACGGATGGGTAGATACATTGTGCTTGACAGCCCTAAAATAAGTAGGGGTCTTGTTCGATCTCTCACACAGCTTTTAAAAACATATAGTCATACGACGATCATTCATTCCAAATACAACTATACGAACATTCATTTCCTGTTCTACCCTTCTCAGCTCTTCAGGGCCAATATTACAGTCAAACTGAAGTTTACAGTCTACAACTAGTTTACGGGCACGCTCCACTACCGTAGGCAACCAAATTTTTTGGGTCCGTGTATTTAGTACAGTAAACATACGAGCTAAGACTATTGCTATAAAGCCGCAACCACGAGCGACGTTTATATTCCGTCTATAAATAGCCTGATAATTCAAGTTAAGAGTATAAGGTGTGGCACTATGACCCGCAACATGGAATACACGGTCAATATTTACCGTGAAGTTGTCCAAATTGAAGGCTATACTACTTTGAGAGGCCTGCATTATACGGCCTAATATATACTCTATATCTACAGCTGCTAAGCGTCTGAATTCTATTACTACCCAAAAATCATCTACATCCCCGTCATCTGACCCGAACCCGAAGGGCAGCCGCGTTCTGACTTCACGTTCGTCGCGGTTCTGAAGGGCAAACTCTACAATACGTTCAACTATGCGCCGTAGTCCGTGTTCAACACCATTGCTATACATGGATCTAGGATGAACCCTGACTATATACCGATTTCTAGTCAAGGCTAGGGTGGGGGTAGCGGTGCGCACTAACTCGAATGTTATGCCACCCTCTACAGAACGAGAAGCTGCTGCTGCTGATGTGGAGGCTGTATCCGGAATTGAACAGGAATAAGGGGGTATATTTGAGGAAGGTACTATTGTGGGGTTTGTGCCGTAAGACGTAGAGGGTTGGGATTTATTACTGGTGGTCTAACAACCGGCGCAATCCTGGCACGCTTTATACCTGACGTGGCTCTTCATCATGCCTCCGCTTTGAATTGTCGCGTGCTACAGGTATAGCTGGTGTGGACTCGGCAGTGGGGTTGGAGTCTGTGACAATAACTACACTGTCGTCGGGGTCATCTGTAATGTCGATGATGGGGTGCTGTACCTCATCGTCATTCACGGTTCTGTTGGAGAAGAGAATATAAGGATCATCACTTAAATATTTATTATATTTTGTAAATGACCCAATTAGGAGTGTGACGTGTTAGAAATAGATTCTGTGGAAAAATTCAGGTTCACGAGCCCATCCAAATGTATCATATCTGGCCCTACAGGATGTGGTAAAACTGTTTATGCTTAAAATCACTAAAGGAAAGGGAGAGATGTTCTTAAAATTTGTACATAAAGTTATATGGTGCTATTCGACGGATCAATCAGTGTTCAACGAGTACCAAGATGACGTTAATTCGTTGTAAAACGGAAAAGAACATACAGTCATTGTAATTGACGATCTCATGTTGGAGATGGATAAAATGTTTGCCGAGACATTTACAATATTCTCCCACCATCTTAACATAAGCGTGTTCTTCATCAATCAGAATCTACTTTTCAAAAATAGATATATGCGCGATGTGTCGTTAAATACACAATATCCAGTCTTATTCGCGCAACGTAGAGATGTATCACAAATTGGGATATTAGCCAATTAAATGTTCCCGAATCAGGGTAAGGAGTTTTTGGAAGTTTATACAGAAGTTACAAGCCCGCGTTACGGATATTTGCTCTGCGGCCTTCATCCGCGAAAAACGTTTAGGGTGCTTCTAAGAACGAATATATTTCCAAACGAGCCTGAAACGGTGTATATTCCAGAATGACAAAGAGGCTAAAGAAACATCATGAATTAATAAAAATCTATCATCGACTGCCCCGTGCAATGCAACAGATGTTTGCTAAAAATATCGACTCCGACTTTTTAAAATGCATCTGTGAAATCTGTCTTAACGTTATAAATTGCACTGTATCAATGAAACCCCATCAGAAGGCTCGCCTACGCCGTTACAAGAACATAATACGTGCACTCGCTCGTAAATGTCAAAATATGGGGAAGAAAAACGAATTATTGTACAGAGGAGGGTCATTCCTATTTATTTTCAATTTTGGGTCCTTTACTGACTAGATTAATATAATGAAGAAAGTGGTAGTGATTCCACACGAGTGTATGCTTCACTGCAAAGCTCAAAGATTCCAGACACGGCTCTGGAACCCCGTAAAAGCAGGCATAAAAGAATGGAAAACGAATTGTTAGCCCTATTAAACAGTGAAAAAACACCTGATGAGAAAACAATCTTATACCAAGAAGCTATGCAGAAATTTCTTCACGAGCACGAAAATTATAAGAATCCGCCAGAGATTCCGTGGTTATCAGGCATAGCACCGACAACGATGGGGATGGTGACATAGGGCCTATGCCCGTCGATAGAGCTGGCCAACGAAAGAATAACGGGTCGGCCCCACAACATATCGAGCATGTATTAAAAAGCACCCTCCCACATACATTGAGGAATAAAGGTTTAAGTCTTTATAATTTATTGAATGAGGATCCCAACATACAGTGGACGGATACAGGTGAGATCATTGTGGAAGGAGCAAAGGTATAGGGATCGAATATCGTAGACATCGTCCATGATCTGGTGAGAAAGTGGGATAGGCCTCCTCATCAGGATGGAAGCATATTAAAGCAAGACTACAACAGATAAATATCCCCAAAGCAATGATAGGAAATCTGAACAGGTTAAAAGACTTGGAACATGCATCGCACATGCCACATTTTAAAACGCCATCACCCCTAGCGGTAACACCTCTGAAAAGGAGAAAGAAGAGGTTAAACAACTGTCAACCCTACCCACGTGCCTCTAAAATACGCAAATAGCTAACATATTAAGAAGACTTTATTATGACATTTCTAGCCCAGCCTTCTTCGGAGGCGTAGATAGGCTGTACAGAAGTGTTTACAATGATGAAGTAGGAAAAAAGATGTTGAGAGGTTTTTGCGGGAGCAGGCCGCTTATACACTTCATAATCCTGTGAGAAAAAGGTTTGAAACAGCCAAGACAACAGCTGCTTTGATTGACTCTATCTGGCAAGCAGATTTAACAGAGATGCAAAGATATTCAGTGTATAACGATGGTTACCGCTACATCCTATTCATAATAGATGTATTCTCTAGAAATCTGTGGCTAATTCCTCTGAAAAATAAATCGCCTGAAACAGTTGCTAAAGCCAGCAAAACGTTGATGTTGAAAGAAAAGAGGGTTCGTGGCTATTTTTGTACGGATATAGGGCAAGAATTTATAGGCTGAGCTTTTGAGAACATGTTGACAGAATTTAATATCAGCTAGTACACAACCAATTCTATACATAAGGCATCTTTAGCTGAAAGAGTTCAACGTACCATAATGGAACGCAGGCACCGCAATTTTACACATAAAAACACACACAAATATATAAACTTTCTGTAATCATTGGCCTCATCCGACAAACGCTCACACCATCGCAAGATTGGGACAACACCTAATGAGATTTTAGAAAGAGGTACGCGCCCAGAGCCTAATGTGAGAAGAGATGGAACACCACCACCACCACACTCTGCGCCTTTTAAAATCAATGATTATGTAAGGCTGTCGCGTTCGGGAAATAAATTCGCGAAGGGATTTGAGCAAGGATGGACACGTGAGATTTTTAAAGTTAGGGCTATGAGATCTAAAGGTGAGATAATGTTGTATTACGTTGAAAATTTGAATGAAGAAATCGCAGGAGGATTTTCCCGCGAGGAGTTGAGAAAATGACATTTAATTTAGGAAAAAATGTTTAAAATTGAGAAATTTTAGGAAGCAAAGATTCAGGAAAGAGAATAATATTCCTGGTGAAATGGCTACGGTACCCAGAAAGCTAACCATTTCAACGCCACACTCCCGTCCTCCTCGTCCCTGTCTGTACATTCTAACAACAACCTAGCTAACTTTGTAGCAGAACTCCATGGGCCCATTGAATTGGGTAGTGATTAGTATGAGGTGGGGTATGCGAAATTCATCTGGACATACTCTTTTCAAATATTGATTATAAAGATCCCGTTTTTACGATTCTTAGAGACCTTGATGAGTGTGAAAAAGCCGTGGTAACTCGGGATGAAACTATATGTATCGCCCGGACTGAGGATGCACGGTATTACAGTAGATTAGTAACACTAGGTCCGGGCCGTTATGGTGCATACTCTTATCCTAAAATCAAAGGCTAACAGAAATATTAAAGACAAAGGGCTGTTCAAAATTATAACCTAGGGGGATATCGATCAGCCTTCCAAAGAGATACCTTTAACGAGGTGCAACATGACTTCTCCAGCCGAATATATCAGATGAAATTGGAGAAATTGGTTGTTGGCTGTAAATCCCCAGACATGTGCTACATTTACAACAATATAGTGGAGCACCAGTTTGTTGGGGATACCCAGGCACGCCTGCTACGCATTGCACACATTCCCAACCATAGGGGGAAGAATTTAAGTATTACATATGATAGACCCCATTAAGTGAATGTCGCAACTAACCTAATAACCAATATCTCAATATATATAAGAACGATTGAGGAAAAATGTCCCATTCGGTGATGGGAGCTTAACAGTGAATCTGCACTTTCGACGCACTGAGTTATAATGGACAGAAAGCATTTCACAGTTTGTCGAGGGGTGAGATACGAGCGTGGTAGTGGACTTGGATCCATTTTTTGAACCATACTACGTACGGCTGTCCCTTTGCTGAACAGGGGTGCCAGATACCTCGGGAAGAAAGCGTTACAATCAGGTCTTAACACGGCAGAAGACATATTGGCTGGCGCTAAACCTAAAGAAGCTCTAAAAAAACATTTAAAGCGTACGCGGGACGAAATCGTCAAAGATGCAAAGAGAAAAATGCGTGGTGGTGGGAAGAAGAAGAAGGCTGTCCGGAAGAAGGGATTACCACTACGTGGCATTAAACGTAAAAGGATATCAAAAAAGAAGTGTTCTAAGCGAATGAAACCTATGGTTGACCATTTTTTTGACTGATATAAGCTAAGGACATTAATTTCATGAATCATAGTTTGTTTACTACTTGTCGAGAGAGGGGGCACTATTTCTAACTCGCCATGACACGCTTCATCCATCTGTGTAGTTCACAATGTTGTAAATCGGAACTGTCCCTCTTTGACATGCCCCCAGCTCAAGTTTCTATTGAACACAGTGACTTTATTACAATTAACCCTTTAAACACAATTAGTTCCTCGAGTGCCACTATAGAATTCGTGATACCCCGCTCAGGCCCTTATTTTTTGACCCAAGTTGTGTGCACATGTAGGCTAAACTACGTGTAGCCCATTCTGATGGAACGGACTGCGATGACAAATATGCTGTATACCTGAAACAAACTTTCTGCACTCCATATTCAACCAGTGTGACGTATATTTAAATCAGGTCAACATATCGGCAGGAAAGGGGTATTATCTCCTACAAGCCTCTCTGGCAAATGTGCTGAACTTTTCCAAAGAAGCGAAGGATATCTTTTTAACTGCCGAGGACTATTATCAAGCTAAAGACGAAAGTAGTATAAAGGACAAATTTACAAATTCTATAAAGAAGATATGTGAGTGTTTTGGACACTTGCATACAGACTTCACATTCCAGGAGAAGTTGCTTGTGGATGGGGTGGATATGAAAATAAAGCTCACCGGCACGAATCCTGAGATCTGCATAAATCTGGATGCTGATCAAGAAGAGGGAGCAAAACCTGTTGTGATTCACATTATGAAGACACCTCCGCGTACGGCGAGTTTAATTATGTTCACCAAAACAAATGGAAATTGAGAAAAATTTACTACACGCCACAGTAAAATACCCAATTAACAGAGTACAGATCAAACTATACATGGTGCCCGCAGGGTTGGCATCGAAACAGATAGAAAACATCGCCCTGGAAAATCTACCTAAAAGGTTATTAATTGGAATGCAGGAACACAATTCGGTGAATGGAAAATATAAAAAGAATGCCTTTAAATTCGAGAATTTTGGCCTTAAAAATATAACTCTATGCGTCAATGGTGTTGCGTTGGGAGGAACATTGGATACGGACTACTCATCAGACGCTCTGTTCCCGCTTTGCGCGAGAGCATATAGTAATCTGTCTTGCCCATATTGCAGGTGATTGTGATGAGCTCGGGAATTGGGCAACGCACAAAGAATTCATTGATCAATTTAACCTTTATCCATTTGACATCACACCTGACTTATCTGCTAGTGTAAATACACACTTAAGTCCACAACAGAGTGGAAACATCTCAGTCAGATTGGAATTCGCCAAGCCGATATACGCGCCTATTAGTTTACTAGTATACCTCGAGTCACAAGCCCTAATAGAAGTAGACGGATTTAGGGGCGTTGTCACTGACTTTTAAAATGGACGCGAATACACTTCAGAGAGTAATGAATAGTGAACGAATCACACGTTCCAAATTTGTCGGTATGTTTGCGAAGAATGAAACATTGAAATTGCCAACTACGAGAGATTGCGGTAGTCTTATTGTGAACACAGATGTTGTTGGTAGTGAGGAGATTCATTGGTTTGCAATCTATTTTAAAAATGGGGACTGCATGTACTATTTTGATTCACTCAGCACTCAACCCTGGAGTGACCCTGTTATTGTAAAATTTCTCGATCAGATGCCTATCCCCGAAATTGTATGGAATCTCTTCCGTCTACAAGGATATTTTAGTAATACTTGTGGGATGTACTGCCTTTCATTTCTCATGCATATGTCACGTGGTAAAGAATTTATAATTTTTTTAAGATTATTCGACCCGTGTCACAGTCAACGAAACGACGAAATTGTATGCAGACAGATAAAAAGCCGTTTTCCGATTGTGCGTACTCGTTGTATAGTATGATGTTTTGTTCGTGTATATATATATATTTGTAACCTATAATGTTAGTTTGTATATTCTGTAGTTTAAGATGGTTGTTGTACTAAAAACATGATTTCTTTCATTTAATAAATTGATGAAAATACATTGTCTTCTTCCCCCAAAAAAAGATTGAAATATAAGAAAAAACTTACATTATTTCGTTAATCATGTGACAATCGCTGGGTTGACTGCTCGGTAAAACTTCTACCTCGGTATTGAGGTCCACGACATGCATTTCTCCTAAACGAAAAGATTGTATAACACGTGTCGAATCTTCATCGGACCTTTAAAGAGAGGATAAATAATTAGTTCATAGTGATTCTTTTTTAATAAAAACCCATTTGTTTAAAACATATGCAGAGTATACATATAGTAAGAGTATTACAATGTGAAGATATCTTTGAACCATTCAGAGAAGTTCCTTTAATAGAAAATGCCGAATAACATTTATTATGGAAATTATAAAATTATTCAAAACTTGCAAAGGATTGCTATAAAAAATTCAACGAATCAAAACAGAACTTTAGCATAATATTAAATGCTAACTAATATATAATTGCGGATACCTACTATTTAAATGAAGCATTTTTAATGTGATGAGATGAATTACTACAGCCCTCCATATATATATGATGAAATAATCCAGAACAGAGCTCTTCGTCCTAATGACAGGCACACTAAATAAATAACAATTTCGCGAATAAATGGCTACAAAAAATAAAATTACAGGCACATAATTACTTACATTTCTACGGCAGTCCCTTGCGTCGGATCGTAAGGAGCGTCATTGCAAATATCGTCAACGGTTTGCATTGGAAATATTCCATCCCGGTCGGCTGCCTTAAAAAGATTAATTGTAGACACCGATGCAATGTCTCCATCTTGATATAAATCCGGTAAACTGTAAAGTTCTTGATTCATGACGGAGGGAATGTTTATTCACTGGTGAAAATGACTGTTGTAAGTTGCAGCTGAAAATATTTCATTTTATATGCATGGTTTCCAAGCACCACCCCAAAAGATTAATAGGCTGCTCGTAAGTTTCCTGATTGGTTGTCAGTGTAACTGGGCAGGGTTATGTTAAATTTTGTGTACCAATCGTAGCACCGATATAACGGGTCCACGCTTTGGACGTCCTGATTGGTCGACTAATGGTGTCTTTATCTTCTCTCCGTAGATTTAATGCTCACATCTCAAGGTGTATTGCCACTTTCAATCTCTACCACGATGGTTTCAAATATTTGCATTATTATTTGTGCCCATACTATTCTCGGTTTTCCCATTTTGGAACCCAACCCTTCATGCAATATCCCTCATCCCTTTGCAACAATGATTAACATTTGCGAATTGCAATCTCTATCTCGACAACATTTTACATTATTATTATTTGCGCTCATACTATTCGATCCTCAACTTTGATTCATCTATTCGGCTTGACTTTCTACTTGCCAGTTCTAGCGTAGTAGTGTGATTAAATTGTGTTTAGTTCGTGAAAATGAATGTCTGGTTGGGCTGGTAGATAAATAGGTACCCTAGGTATCCTAGTGGTTAAGACGCTGGGGTGCTGATCGGAGGTTAAGAGATCGAGTCCATGTAATGACATTGTAATTTCTGCCAGTTCAGATTCAACGTTAAACTCAGCTCTAAGGCGGGTGACTAGCTTGATCTTAGTCAAAATGAACAATTCGGGAAGAAGGAAAACCGATTTAGTTTTTTATTACTACTGTTGTCTTTCGAATTATAGGTAAAATTAATATTATTCTTATAGAATATTTAAAATGTTTATTGTCAAATTTAGTATACTGTAAAGAATAAATGAATATTAAGATGAACGAAAAAAAAATTGTACGAATTAAGAAGGCACATCTTATATATATATATATATATATATATATATATATATATATATATAGAGAGAGAGAGAGAGAGAGAGAGAGAGAGAGAGAGAGAGAGGAATGACAAAAGTAAATAGTCTCTCTCTCTCTGTCTCCGTCTCTCTCTCTCTCTCTCTCTCTCTCTCTCTCTCTCTCTCTCTCTCTCTCTCTCTCTATAAATAGATTTTAAATTAAGTTTTTAACTTCATTATAATAATTTGAATGACAATAATAATATTTGAACTGGATTGAAACGGAGACCGGTTTTGAGACAAGATGTGGTTTGTTCCACATTCTAATGTGGCCATTTTGCGGTTTTAAAGTAGCCTCGGGCAAGTCAGGTGTTTTTATGCGTATCGAGGTTACCTCGTTATACATTTTTTCCCCAGATATGCTTTCAAAGAAAGGATCGCTGACAAGTTTAGAGATTTAAAATGTTGTATGAATTAAAATTTTTAATTTTTAAATAATTATTCAGTGTTTATAAGATTTTTCTTTTAAATGTACAAATTCATTACATCTTGAATTATATATATATATTAATATATATATATATGCATCGTTTAAAGTGTGTAATTATTATTTTGTGTACATTTTTCTTTTATTGTTAATTAAATATACTAGCCTGAAGGTACGAAATAATATTAATTGAAAATAAATGAATAAAGGATTCCTCTTCTTGATTTCGTTAAAATTTCTTTATAAAAATAATAGACTTCTCAGTAGACGTGTGTATCTTAGGCATTTAGTGCACACATACCCACCACAAACATCCCCATATATTCGTTTGTATTTCTTATAGGCTTTTAGAGCACACATACTCACCACAAACATCCCCATATTCTTCGTTCGTATTTCTTATAGGTTTTTAGTGCATACATACTCATCACAAACAACCCAATATTCTTCGTTCAGGTTGTGCATAGAATTAACTATTTTGATTGTATATTTATTTTCTATATATATATATATATCATGAAATTATATATATATATATATATATATATATATATATATATATATATATATATAAGATTGTGTGATGTTAATTAAATCGTAGGGATAATACAATACACTTATATAAAAATAATACCAAACATCCAGGATCAGCAAGTTGAATGAGGTGTGTGTGTGTGTGTGTGTGTTTAGCCGTTTAGCCATGTACACATATTTTTTTATTCAAAAGGAGCCGAGAATTCCAATTTACGTAGGTACGCATCTAAGAGAAAGTACGCCTCACTCTCTCTCTCTAACTCTCTTGTGGACAGAGGAATTGCAAAAGTAAATATACACTTTCGGAGAAGTTAATTAAAATAATTATTGTTTTTCTTTTATATTTAATAAATAAGTAATTAAAATAAATGGTGCAGCCTGGTAACCCTGCATATAATTAAATTATATAGGAGTCTCTGGAAACTCATCTATAAATAAATAATTAAAATGATGGTATCTGGTAACTCTCCTTATATAAATAAATAAATAAATAAGTGGTAACTGGTAACTCCAGACCCTCTATATAACAGCTGCTTGGCCCCTGGACGCTCATTATGCGATGGACTCCGGTGGAATAAAGAACTCTCTCCTCTCTCCTTCTTAGGTTAAGGTTTAGGTTAGGTTTCCCTTTGGGGGGAGGACATCCCCTTTCTCCCTCAAAGACCCTCCTCCTTCTCCTTTCTCTCCCTCTCTTAGGTTAAGGTTACCCCTTTGAGGGGAGGTCATCCTCCCTTCTCCGCATAATCTCCCTCCCCTCCCCCCTTTGCAGCATTAACTTGTTGCATAACCCCTCCCCCCTTTGCAACACTGATTTGCTGCATAACTCCCTCTTCTTTGCATAACCCCTCCCCTTGCAACATCCCCCTCCCCTTTGTTCGATAACCTCTTGCAACATTGATCAACATTGCATTGCAACAGTCTTGTACTCTTCCATTTTGCGCCCATACTACTCTGAAGGATGAGATTCACACTCATTTTCTGACAAACTTTTTTATTTAAACATTTGAAGAACAATAAATCTTACTTTAATAAGTATTAAATTGACAAGTACTTTGGAATTCATAGGAACAAACAGAATTATATAGGAACTGTAGAATTTATAGGGAGCGCACCCCCTGCGCCCACTCTTGGATATGCCCCTGATGTACAGGAAAAAGTGGAGAAATTACAGTATGTAAAGGCTCTTAAAAAAGTACTTCTTAGTTATAGAGGAAACAGTCCAGCACTCAGTAAACCATGGATGATACACCAGTTCATAGAATGGTCTTCATCATAATGTAACGCACTTTTAAGTTAACTCAAGCCAGAAGCTTAGAAAATGTTACAAAAAGTTTATACTTCTAAAAGAATAGTCCATGCATTATTATTAAATAGGTTCTGAGAATAGAAACCTAGCGACATTAAAAATTTTCCTCATCTTATTTAAGTGAATGTTTTAAGCTTATTTATCAATAAGAAAAATTTAGTGACGCCTCAAAACTAGTTATTGATGCCAGAGTAAACTGGCATAATAGAAGAAAAAACTGTGACTTCAGATATTTTGAAATAGTTGAAGAATATGGATTTTATTAATGTTAAATAAATATTTATTTAGATCTACTTTATAATCTTTTAATCATGCCATCATTCATGTACAGAATGAATAAAACGTATATAAATATTGATTTGCAATAAAATTTTATAATAAAGGGTTCTTATACACTATTCTTTTTTGATATTTTTCTAAGTCTAAAGGTTTAGCAAGTTTATTCTTAATAAATGTTAAAGCTTTACATGGATTCAGAAGCTCCATTCTTCAATAATTTACTTTCATTACTTCCCTTCACTTGTCCATATCACATCTCTCAGGTATGGTATCTGCAAATGAAGGTCCTATATTTGAAAGAAGACTCATACATCTTAGCTAAATTTAATTTGTTTTATTTTGGTTTCCATTCTCTACGAAAAGGAAAGCTTTGAAAGTGTCATGGTGTATTAAAAATTTTATGTTAATTTCAAGCCAGATGGTGAGGCTTTGGATCTTGTTCTGTTAACTCTCAGAGAGAAGATGCTCCTTGGAGTGCACTCACACTCACATTGTGAGAAATGAACGTCCTGCCTTTTACCTGGAAAAAATCTGATTTTTTGCTCTTTTTCTTAATTTTCGTGAAAGTCAGAAGTTAAGTCAACCTGGCAGTTTTGATGTGCAGTAATAAGGTTCATACATTTAGTGTGGTATCAAAATAATGTTCCGGGGCATAACATATTAAATGCTTGTGAATATTATCCATTCTGACACTGTTTAATACTCTCAACTGTTGCCAACATTGATATGGTCTGGATGATGATGATGATGACTTAACAGTGTTGACTAAGCGTGAAAAAAATTTAAACGTAGTATGGTTTTAAAAGGTTCCCACTCAACTAATCTGTATATCTATGCATTGAAGAAAATTACGAGTATATTTAAATACACTGGTAGTAATTCAATAAATTTTATGTCATCTTTCCAGGAAAGATCATGAAAAAAGAAACACCAAGAATGTTAAGAGAAGAGGAAGGACTGAGTTGTGTATTGTTGAAGGTAAGGGGATAGTCGTATGTAAGACTGTAACGAGTAGACAGATGAAAGAACCGAGTTTTTGAGGCATTGAAAGCCACAAGGTTTTCTCTGCCCCAGTCAGAGATGGTAGAAAGATCAGAGGTCATGTGTACCATAGCCATCTTACGCGAAGCATGGAGTGACTGTTGAAAGGGACGCTTCGCGAAGTGGATGGAGAAGTGAAGAGTGGAATCATCGGCATAGGAGTGGATAGGACAGGAAATGCGACTTAATACTGTAGATTAGTGATGTAGCGGATGTCATTTTTTCACATCCGCGGATGCGGATGAGGATGTTTGATTTGAACATCCGCGGATGCGGATGCGGATGCGGATGTCTACATTTTCGTTATTTTTTAGGATATATTCGAGATTTGCTGTGTTTAACATATATAATAAGTTATTATATAGAGAGAGCTGTAGCTATAATGTAGTATAATTGATTAATTGTACAATAATTGCTGTACTTTTCTCTGAACATATAAAATAATATCAAGCATCTAACTAATATAGAAATCAATTAGTGAATTCGTCTGCAAATAAATTCGTTATATTTTGTTGAGTTTCAGCCACAATTAGAAACCATAATTGTGTTACCAGGATGCGGGACGTGAACCCAACTCAAATGCACCCCACCGACCTCTTTCCCCAACCTCCACCCTTATAGAAAGAGATCTTTAATTAGCTTGATAACTATTTATATTACGTTTAAAGTTTTATTAGGCATATTTATAAATGAGTAATTAAAATAAAGTAAACTAAGATGTTCATCGTTTAATGTTCAAACTTAATTATAGGAAGGTTATGCTTAAGGAACATTAATTTTTCTGGCTTTTCTGCTGCCAGTCTGTTTCTCTTTTCATCATATATTAATCCAGCACTGCTAAATAATCTCTCGCTTGGTACGTTTGTTGGAGGACAGGCTAAATGTTTCCTTGCAAGTTTACTCAAGTATGGATAGATATTCTGCATATTTTTCCACCAACTAATAGGATTGTCACATGCATCCAGGCGTTTTTCTTGGTGATAGCTCTCGATCATTTTTACTACATCTTTTGACATCGCGTAGGTCTCGTCATTGCTGCTTGACTCAAGAAACTGAGAGACAGATTCTGTGATAGATTTGCTTGTTGAAGGTGTTGGTTCTGTCACTGAAACTTTTATTCTTTTGGTGGGTGGCGAAGCGACAGATTCAAGAGATTGAAGCTCTTCAACTGGTTTGCCAAGTGATGATTTAACTCGTTCTAATGTACTAGGTGAAAATAACTTAGCTTTGTAACGTGGATCTAAGTAGGTTGCAAGAGAGTAACTTCATACAAGAACAGCCTCTCGTCTTGTCGCTTGCATCACTTTTGCGCACAATGAACTAGTTCTATTAATATAGTAGAATTTGATAATTTCCGCTTATTAATGACGTTTTATCTCAACGGTTCACATCCGCACGACATCCGCAGTCCAAAGTGCGGATGCGGACGCGGATGCGGATGCGATAAAGTGCGGATGTTCCGCGGATGCGGATGCGGATGCGGATGTGACCTACATCACTACTGTAGATCATTGATAAATAAAAGGAAAAGAGTGGATGACAGGACAGAACCCTGAGCAACACCATTATTAATAACTTTAGGAGAAGGATAGCGGCAATCTACAACCGCAGCTATCGATTAACCAGAAAGGAAATTAGAGATGAAGGCACAGATAAAAGGGTAGAAACCTAGGGAGGGCAGTTTGAAAATTAAAGACTTGTGGAAAACTGTATCAAAAGCTTTTGATATGTCTAGCGCAATAGCAAAGGCTTCACCAAAATTCTGAAAGGAGGATAACCAAGAGTCAGAGAGATTTGCAAGAATATCGCCAGTAAAATGTCCCTTGCGGAACCCATATTGACGATCTGAAAGAAGATTGTGAGAAGAGGGGTGTTTAGATGGATAGATTCAAAAGCTTTAAAAAAGAAATGAAAGAATAGTATGATAGTTGGAGCGTTGAAAGTGGTCACCCTTCTTTGGGACAGGCTGAATGAAAGCGAACTTCCAACAGGAAGGAAAAGTACCAGGTGAAAGACAAAGACGATAGAGTTTGCATAGGCAGGGTGTCAGCACAGAAGCACAACTCTTGAGAACAACAGGAGAGACACCATCAGGACCGTACGCCTTCCTAGAGTTGAGCCTAGAAAGAGCAGAAAGTATATCTGTGGAAGTGATTCTAATTTCAGACATAATTAAGTCAGCGCGAGGAAGAGATGTAAGAACAGCAATGGAATAGCAAGGATTGAGTTGGAGGCGAAAGTTTGAGCGAAGAGTTCAGTTTTATCAAGAGAAGAGACGGCAACTAAGCCGTCGGAATGGTAAAGAGAAGAGAAAGAAGTAAAATTGTTGGAGAGATTCTTGGCCAGATGCAGAGAGAGCGAGAAGAATAGGAATTTGATAGGTTTTCACTTTTTTGTTTTATGAAGGAATTTTTGGCGAGTCGAAGAACCGATTTTGAACGATTATGAGAACAAACATAAGCTGAGTGAGAGTTTGGAGTTGGATGGCGACGGTACCTTCTAAAAGCCTACTTTCTGTTGTGGATAGCATTAGAACAAGTAAAGTTAAACCAAGGTTTTCTTTGCATTAGTAGTAGGAATAGAATATGGAATGCACGAGAGAATCACTTCCGTGATGCGCTTAGCACATTCCGAAGTGCCCCGGCCACGGAAACAGTAATATTCCATGGGAAATCAGAGATACCGCCTAACAGCCTCCCAATTAACATTTTATTCCTTTAAAATCCAGAACGTTGGGCCTATATCCAGGACGATCGGGGAGATGAGTAGTGTGCTGCACAATCTGTTGTCATTGAAATGGTGAACATGAAATTTTAGTGGGATAGAATATATTCTGCTTTGGAAGTGAGGTATTCAAATAATTTTGGATAGCCAGTAGAATTAGGAGAAAGATAAACAGCGCAGATATATTTTGTTTGACATTGGCATGTAAGCCGTACCCAGAGGGCATAGAATTCAGAAGATTCGAGTTCTAGAATACTAGAACAAGATGTCATTGCGTACATATACGCAATATTCAGCTTTGGAGTGAAATTGAGTATAGAGAAAGTAAGAGGGTACAGAAAAGGGATTACTGTCAGTCGTCCCGGAGATTCAGTGAGGAGGAAAAGGTGAGGCTCAGAGGAGAGGTGGTGTTCAACAGGTTGAAAATATGAGGAAAGGCTATGAATGTTACAGAAGTTTATCAAAAGTGAATCAGGCAGAGGCCCAGAACTTCTCGAAGAGGCAGAAACAGAACCAGCCCCGCTACCCGGTTCTGCGTTTCCAGTATCGGCAGCGGGGGAGCCAGACGTGTGGACATTTTTGGTCCCCTTCCCATGGGATTGCGAGGGTCTTGAAGTCGTTGTCATTTTTTTTTAATTTTGGAAAGATAATGTAGTGTGTGAGATGCATGTATGCGTAATGAAAAATAAGGTGTGTTTTTAGAGCATGCTGGACTGCTCATAGGGTAGATGAGACAAGGAAAAAGATCATCTAAGGAGGACAGTGACAGGAGAAACGGGAGTTCCAGTACACATATATATATATATATATATATTATATATATATGTGTTTGTGTCTATATGATATATATATATATATATATATATATATATATATATAGTGCCCATAGTATTTCAATGACTCGTTAATCGTAGTTTTCTTAATCGTCGTTTGTTCATGGAACCAATTAACGACGACTATGGAGGGACTACTGTGTATATATATATGCGTGTATATATAAGCAAACAACCACAGTGAAAAGGAAAAAGAAACACGAAATCCGAGCGCTTTCGTGATATATTCACATCTTCAGGGACAAGAAAGATGTGAAGAAGATGTGAATATATTACGAAAGCACTCGGATTTCGTGCTTCTTTTTCCTTTTCCCTGTGGTTGTTTGTTTCTTAATAAGATCACGTGTTATTCTGTGATTTTACTGCATATACATATATACAGTAGTCCCTCCATAATCGTCGTTAATTGGTTCCATGAACAGACGACGAATAAAAAACAACGATTAACGAGTCATTGAAATACTAGGGGCACTCAATATATTTTGCCCCACCTTTTTTTCTTAGCTAAATAATAGGCCATAGGGCTGAAATGTCTTTTGGGCCATAAGGTTGAACTTTCTGCGCTTCACATAACCGGATTTTTCCAGTTTGAACCTCCGCTCCTTGTATAAAATCGCTTTTAAACGCCCTTGTATAAAACCGATGGTTAACGCAGTTTCGAAAATGGCGTCTGACAGTGATGTGCGTCGTAAACAGAGAGCTGTTTTAGAGTTC
The DNA here is from genome assembly GCA_023014485.1 of Bathynomus jamesi. Taxonomy (NCBI): domain Eukaryota; kingdom Metazoa; phylum Arthropoda; class Malacostraca; order Isopoda; family Cirolanidae; genus Bathynomus; species Bathynomus jamesi. Next base: position 1,710,175 of record JAJOZX010000128.1, read on the forward strand.
TTAATCGCATAGAAGGAAACAGTTGGAAATATTCACAAACGTCTACAAAACGTTTACGGAGATGCTGTTGTTGATCGAAGCACAGTTAGACGCTGGTCTAAATGTGTGAGATCATCGGAGAGAGGGAGAGCCAGCTTCGATGATGAGCCACACAGCGGTCGCCCGACATCGGCTGTGACATCTCACACTGTGCAACGTGCTAACAGCATTATTCGATCAAATCGGCGCGTCACATACAAGGAGCTATCACTGGAGCTAGGAATTAGTGAATGAAGTGTGAATACGATAATTCAACAACTGGGATACTCAAAAGTGTGTTCACGGTTTGTTCCTCGCGAACTGACTGAAAATCACAAAGCCAAAGAAAAGAAATTGCTTCTGAGTCGTTGGTTCGATACGAGACAGAAGAGGATGACGTCCTTTCACGAACTGTGACTGGGGATGAGACTCGGTTACACCACTTTAACCTGAAACAAAACGCCAATCCATGGAGTGGCATCACGCAGACTCCCCACGCAAGAAAAAGTTCAAAATGGCTCCCTCTGCAGTAAAGGTTATGGCTACCATCTTCTGGGACATGAAAGGGGTGATTCTGGTAGACATTACGAAGAAAGGACAAACAATCAACTCAGAGGCATATATTGCTACCCTACAGAGACTCCAGAGACGTATAAAGCGAGTTCGACCAGAGAGAAAACTGGAAGACGTCCTTCTTTTGCACGATAACGCAACACCACATAACAGTTTGCAAACAAGAGAGGTCATCACAAAAATGCGCTTGACTGTGTTACCCCACACTCCATACAGCCCGGATCTGGCACCTTCAGACTTCCATTTGTTTGGGCCAATGGAAGAAAGTTTCAAAGTGACGATGAGGTTGTTGAGGAGGTTAAGAGGTGGCTCCAGCGGAACCCAGCGGACTTTTACCAGCAAGGAATAAAGGCCCTTGTTTCGAGGTGGAGGAAAGCCGTAGAAAAGGATGGAGACTATGTGGAAAAATAAAAACTTGTAAAAAAGGTATCTAACTACTTGTGTACAAAATTTCTGGAACTTACAAGGAAAATTGGAAAGAAATTAAAAAGGTAGGGCAAAATATATTGAGTGGCCCTCGTACATGTAATAATGACAATTCATTCCAGACCACCTGCTGTACTGCACTTACCAAATTATGAAGTGGCTGGCTCCGCATGGAGGGGGGTTGGTGGGGCTTGGTGATGGAGTTTTATTGCTTGGTAGGTGAATCACCTTCCATCAGCAGATCAGGGAGATCTACTGCTGTTGATGTTGATGAATGGGGAGACTTCGGTGGATCTGATTTTCTTTTGCAGAAATAATCCAAAGTTGGTTTTCTTGTAGCCTTCTTTTTCTCTGCTAAGATTTCCTTATAGCAACGAAAGGCTTCATTGGCTTCTCGAATGACTTTGGAAGATCTTTCTGCATTGGGGTCATTTTCTAAAATATCCTTCATCTTCTCCCAGTGCCAGATGAAATCCTTCAGATTTCCTGTTGTCAATGTCTTGACAATCTTTTCTTCCTCTTCATTTGACTCCTCTGATACCCTGTGCTCTTCAAGCTGCAACAGTTCTTCAGTGTTGAGTTCTTCACTATGAGATTCCAAGAGCTTTTCGAAATCGTCCGTAAAACTGTGCGTCGTCCATCTCCACTGAACGCTCGACAAAGACTGATTAATAAAGGGAGGACGATTAACGAAATAATGGTGTTAAATAGGGGACGACGATTATATAGGGACTACTATATATATATACCAGTATATATACACACACACACCCCAGTATATACCCCAGTATATACCCGTATATATATATATATATATATATATATATATATAAATATAAAACCTTTGGTTAGCTTCCGCCCGAATTGTTCACTCTGACGAAGGTCAAGCTTTTCACTCCACCTTAGACCTACAGTTTAACGTGGAATCCGAACCATGCCCCACCACCAGCTCAGCGTCTAGGCCGCCCAGGGTACCCATTTATCTACCAACCACTTTCTTTATTGTGTGGAAGGATGAACAGCTGGGTTTTGCTGCGCGCTGGCTGCAGTCACCGGGTCTCGAACCCGGGGCCGATGGATTCTTAGTCAGCGACGCTAACCACTACACCACCGAGAGGCATATATATATATGCTGCAAACCCACAAGGAAAAATAAAAACGATTCCAAGGCTTTTCGTGTATTCAGAGCTACACCTCGTCAGGGAATTCCCTAACGAGGTGCGGCTCTGAATACACGAAAGGCCTTGGAATCGTTTTTCTTTTTCCTTGTGGATTTGCAGCATTCATTGATTTCACGTGTTTAATTGTGAAATTCATCCCCTATATATATATACCAGTCTTTAGCTCTTTAACTAACTTCTTTACTTCAGGAACTGATATCAAAGTATTTTCAATTGTCCCTCTCACAGTCATTTCGCTGCAATATATATATATATATATATATAATTATAATATATATATGTATATATATATACCGTATATATATTGCAGCGAAATGACTGTTGGAGGGACAAGGAAACATACTTTGATATCAGTTCCTGAAGTAAAGAGGTTAATTAAAGAGCTAAAGACTGATTCTGCGTCAGGGGTAGATGACCTATCGAATGAGCACTTAAAATTTGCCAATGACGTAGTATGTCTGCATATATCATTGCTCCTATCAGCCATATATCTTGCTCCTGGTTAAAAATAAGTATGGAGAAATTCTGTCCAGCAATAATTACAGGCCTATTGCTGTCGCTTCCTGCTTCTCGAAACTACTAGAAAAACTCTTGTTACTCCAATTAAAGGATTACCTATGGACATCTAATCAGTTTGGTTTTAAAAAGTCCCACTCAACCTGTGTATCTATGTACTTAAAGAAACAATATCTAACTACATTGACAGTAATTCAACTATTTATAGCTGTTTCCTACATATAAATAAGGCATATGATAGAGTGACCCACAATATTTTATTTAAAAAACTAGAAGACATGAAGGTTCCCATGCACATATTAAATTTATTGAAATTTTGGTATTCCCACCAATCTTTTACCGTTAAATGGGGCAATGTACTATCCGAATGTTTTGACTCCTCTTGCGGGGTGAGACAAGGCTCCTTGCTCTCCCCTATACTGTTTAATGTGTATATTGACGGATTAATTGCGTCACTTAATGAGGCAACAGTGGGATGTTGTGTATATAACACACGGATAAATAATTTAGTTTATGCCGACGATATGGTGTTAATAAGTCCCTCTGTTAAAGGTCTGGATCGGCTACTAAAAGTCTGCGAAGTGTATTCGCAGAAACATGATATTCTTTTTAATGTTACAAAAACTAAGATTATGCAATTTCATCCTAAAAGCTGTAATCAGCCAGCTGATATTAGGTTTAAAATGAAAGTGAAGTAATTGAGGAAGTACAAGAGTTTAAGTATTTGGGTCAAACTATTGCCAGCTCCTTGAGTGATGATCCAGATATAAGAAAACAATCTCGAAGCCTTTGTGCTAAAGCGAATATGACTATAAGGAACTTTCGGTTCTGTACAAGTGAAGCTAAAGACACTCTTTTTCGTACTTTCTGCAGTAATATATATGGACAGCAACTCTGGGTGAACTATAAAAAAGGTTCTGGCAGAACCCTAAATTTGCTGTACAACAGGTCTTTTAGACTTACATAAATTACCCCCGAGATGCTCAACTTCGCAAATGTTTGCTACCCGCAATGTCCCGAGCTTCCCGGAGGTAACAAGACGTGCTCAATACAGTCTAATGCAAAGAATTAAAAATCAACCAACCCGATTATCCAAGCTATCCATGAGTCCTGCCGTTTATCCTCTAAGCTATGGAATTCTTGGTACGAAAACGTCTGTCTGTAACTCCACTTAACTCCGACATTACTGTATTATTTCTAATCAATTGTGTATATTTTTATCGTTAGTATGTGAACTGTCATTGTATTAATAATATTTGTCATATGAACTATAGTCTGCTAATAAGCCTTTTCATTTTCATTTTCATATACTGTATACACACTGAGCAGCAGAAAAATCAGCCTACTTGGAATATCGCGAAAAGCAAAAAAGAGGGCAAGCCTCTGTTTATAAAAGTTTTAAAATTCAAAAATATAGTCTATGAGGCAATCAAATAACGAGACAAAACAACGTCAGCTGCGAACACACTAGCTGTAACGAATTTTCGACTTCTTTTAAGAATTCGACAGTCTGACATTCAATTGCTCTTAGACTGCTAGTGCCACTTTTTTCTTCCACTAGTGGGAATAGGCATTTGCGTTTAGTAACAGATAAATTTTTAATTCTTTTGGGTTTCAGAATTGGACATTTACAATGGATTTGAGTGCCGTGAACGTCGCAAGAGTCATCGCCCTAATTGAAGATGGTCGGAGCTAGCGTTACGTCAACCGATGCGCTAGGAATTCCAAGAACAACGGTTCGACGTGTCTACCGACATTATGTGGAGAGAGGAGAGTACACCAGAAGACCAGGATCTGGAAGATCGCGCGGCACATCTGCCCGTGACGATCGTTTCATCGTCTTGAGCATTTTGCGAGATCATCGCTTGACTGCCACAAACGTCTGCAATGAGCTGGAGAGGTCTCGAGACGTCAGTGTATCGGAGCGAACCGTTAGAAGGAGACTTATGAAAAGTGGCTTACATGCTAGACGTCCAGCAATGGGCCCGGAATTGCTCCCACACCACCGCACTGCTCGTCTTGCTTTCGCTCGTGAGCATGTCAACTGGACTATGGTGCAATGGGGACGAGTATTGTTCACAGACGAATCAAGATTTAATCTTCGAACATCCGATGGACGGGAAAGAGTGTGGAGAAGAACAGGAGAAAGATTCGCTCCGTGTACTTGCTTTTGGAGGAAGGTCAGTCATGGTCTGGAGTGGTATCACTTCAAACCCGCGCACAGAGCTCATCGTTGTTGGTGGTCGGTCATTGACGTCCGCAAGATACGTGAAGAGATCTTGCTGAAGCATGTGGTCCCATTTGTTCCTTTCGTTGGCAAAGACTTCCTTCTACAGCACGATAACGCTAGATTCCATGCGGCAAGAGCCGTTAGCGATTTCCTTGACGAAGCTAGAATTCGTCGAATCGAGTGGCCTTCCCGAAGTCCGGACCTGAACCCCATAGAACATCTCTGGGACACGATGGAACGGCGTCTTAGGGCTCGTATGGTAGCCCCTAACACTCTACAGGAGCTACAACAAACTTTAACTGAAGAGTGGGAGGGAATCCCACAAGATGTGATCGCCGATCTCATTCATGGGTTGAATCCACGAATGGCCGCAGTCATTCAAGTTCGGGGAGACAACATCTCATTAACCCTGGCTCACACGTTGTTGTTGTTTTTTTGTTGTTTTATTCGTTTTTTTTTTAATTTTTTGTTTTTGTCGAAATCTTTGTTTTTTTGTTACAATTTTTTGTACAGTATTTTTTTATAATAAATTGTATTAAGTATTTGTTTGAAAATTTTTTTAACGTCCTCATAGACTAAATTTTCGAATTTTAAAAATTTATAAACAGAAGCTTGCCCACTTTTTTGCTTTTCGCGATATTCCGGCCCAATTTTTCTGCCGCTCAGTGTATATAAGCACGGTTTTAGTCGAAACAAATCTTGCTTAATTAATCTTTTAGAATTTTTCCAAAGCGTGGTTGAAGTTTACGATGTAGTGTATTTACATTTTCAAAAAGCGTTTGACACCGTACCGCACAAAAGACGCGTTAAAAAAACTAAGGCTCATGGAATCATGGGTGTAGTAATAAATTGGATAGAAGAGTGGTTGCGAGGTAGGAAACAGGGGGGTGGTCGTTGATGGAGTTTGCGGATGATACGAAGTTGGGTGGTAGGGCGATTAATGACGAAATTAGAGGTAAAATTCAGGGAGATCTGAATGAAATCGTTGATGGCAAATGGCAAATGAGATTTAACGTCGATAAGTGCAAAATTTTACATACAGGTTTGCGTAACGGTAACTTTACGTATAGTATGTCAGGGAAGGAGTTCACAAGCGTAGATCAAACCTGTGTGATTAGGGGGCCGATATATAATGGCAACAACAAGTTTGAAATAGCTCAATTTAAGTTCTGTTATAGTCGAATCTATCGGTTCTGGAATTCTGTGCTCTAATTCTATAGCATTCGCAATATTATCTTTGATATACAGCACAACACCGCTTCCTCGCCTACCAATTCTGTTATTAACAAAACGTCTTTAAGCTCTAATTTGATATTCCCCTAGAAAGTCACGTGTTTCAGTGCTAAGTCACGATTCATTTATTGCAATTAAATCATAGTCTTTGCAAACAATTAAAGAAAAAAATTTGGTAATTATTCGTTTTACCCTTGCGGGTTGATTTTGATATCAGAATAGGTTTTTCTGATGTAGTTTCGTGCGTTTATTGAAATCTGACCTTCATTTCTTTTGCAAATACACCAGAAGAACCTATTCTCATAATATAACCAACCTAACCAAAATCTAACCTAACCTAACCTAAACTAATTAGTATGGACCCGGCGAATTACGTTGAAATACGATAACTCGCAACCAGACCACGTACCGGGTTCCATTTCGAATTTGTCACTGGTTGGCGCGGAAGAAATTTGAAATCAACGCACGTGCGAAAGAGTTCCTATCATCTGCGCATGCGCTGAACATGTTACGTCACGGCAGACACAGATGACGTCAGGGATTTCCACATGCACCAGTACCGATGAACACATCGCACAATTGAAAGTAGTGCTACCTTTGAGAGTAAATAACTGAAAAACTAAGAATTTGCACAAGAAACGGTTGTTATATTTGGAATCAGGATAAAAAACTTATTATTTATATGATATGCAAATAGATGAAGGCTCGTAGGGGTAAATCGAATATTAACCAAAAATTCGTTTATTTTGTTTCGTAGGCTTTGAGCATTTAACTAAGATAGAACCTTCAAATTGTTTGCTGAAGCCGCGTTTCCGTCGCGCGCGCAAGGTAAATTCATGTTTTTTGGCCTGTAATTTAAGGGAATTACGCCGCCGAGACCGGTGGAGTTACGGCAGCCTGAAAAGAAGAGACAGTATTATGAAGTAGTTTTCCTAAACATGCAGCTCCAACGTCATTAAGATGAAGTTCAACTCCGAGGAACAAGTCCCTCCTGCCGTGGAAACTGTTCCAAAAATATGCAAAACGCACTCCTTCCTGTTGGCAAAGAGACTTTAAGTTATTGTTAATATAGGTCGCCTTGCTGAAGAACTCGCTATGTTGTATAATTCGAGGAACTATACCTGTTAAAACAATCTTATTATTTTTTTTCCTTTAGTCGCTCTAATAAGTCCATGTACCTAGCCAGCAGCTCTTCCGATCTAAAATTTAAAACGTTATTAGTACCGACATGAATAACAAATGTTGTGTCGTCAGAGGTTCCCTCTGTAAATTGGGCAACACTATTTGTTATATCCTTCACCCTTGCACCAGGGTAGCAGTAACGGCGCCTACCACGGGGATTTCTTCCGCAGAATTCCTCGAAATGCTTTCGAACAATAGAATCACCAACAAGTCGTATTTCAAGTTCATCAACGTTTTCGTATTGTTTGTTAATACTGGTAGACAAGTCTTAGGTTTTACGCACTTGAACGAAGGGTCGGGAACTAGGGGAAGAGATGGGACTGTTAGAACTATTTATACCATTAGTAGAAATTGAGGCACGAGAGGCCGTGACTGAAGAATAACTTCTCTCAGAAGGCCCAAGGGATTCTAATCTCGCCGTCAGGAGCATCACCCTTTCTTCAAGCCTCACTCTGGCCTCCCTCTCACGCTGTAGCTCGTTCTTCAGCAAATCCATTTTCGAGCACTACTTGCAAAATAAACGCGTAAGCAGCAAACTTCCCTTCGCACCGACTGCAAGTACTTGACGGTGGTGCCATGCTATTAACTAATTAAATTATATGCGTTTGTAAATTAATAGTAAAAAAGTAATTAATAGTAAAAAGTAAATTAAGGAAAGTAAATTAAGAGTAAAAAATAGCTTTCAAAATAACTTATCTGACCGCTGTTCGACCGATTTGATTATCCTTAGCAAAGCAAAATCAACCTTACTGGACCACGTTTTCTTCTCACAGAAATTTCACACTTCTCGAACACCACTAAACAAGCTATATGCACTTTACTTTGTTTAATCAAGTAAATATAATAATAAATAAAGTGAATAAATAAAATGTATTCTGTTTGGAATAATTAGTTAAGAAGGCATCGAACATTATTTTTTTTCCCCTTAAGTTATTTTGACTGAAACAACTTATTCAATTGGTAACTGGACATTCGATTAAACACGTCTGTTCACAAGGAAGGACGAATAACTTCTGAAAGATGAATCACTCTCTCTCTCTCTCTCTCTCTCTCTCTCTCTCTCTCCTCTCTCTCTCTCTCTCTCTCTCTATCTATATATATATATATATATATATATATATATATATATTATATATATATTGTGTTAACCCCTCCGTCTATGTCCTTGGGTGGTTCGAGATTGACGGGGGTTCTGGTTACTTGGCAGCAACGGATTTCTTACTCTGGGATAGCTGGTACCGTGTAGGGAATCGCAGTAGCTTTTTTATAGTACACTCCGATTTCTTCTCGTAGTGGATCGGAGGATTTTGTGAAACTTACTAAATTATCTAATGGTTCCCCGATTCTTCTTGTAGGTATCGGGAAATTATTTTTTTCTATTTTAAGACAAAGTGCTCTCAAGAAAGCAGGGCTCAGAGGAGAAGACAAAGCTATTCTCTTACTGTAGTTTACTGCTTCTAAAATATTACAGGTAACGAATGGTTCATCCTCGAGGTCAGATCAGAATAATCAGAACGAAAATTTAAAAAAATTTATGAGTTTATATACACAAATTTTGGTGACATCATTATTATTTAATGTTGACCTGTTTGGGTGTTTTTTTTATTTTCAGTAGGCTGAATGTTTTTGCAAAAATATTTGAAGATAAAGGTAAAATTTGGCTGTAACAGCATATTCACAGATAAGCAAGATATTTGAAGATGAGGTCATATTTTTCTTTTAAACAGCATATTGACAGATCTGATGTTATCTTGATTTGCCGAGTTAACTAAAAATGGGAATTGAACTATGCATTTTATTATACACCATTTGAACCAAAATTAAATGCTAAAAATTTAAAATTAAATGCTAAGCAAAACACGACTTCATCTTTTACAACTAAGAGAGGATATATACAGTACAAAAAGTTTAATATTGCAGTATTTAACACGATTACATGATTAAGCTTAATCTAAAAAATTATTAAGTAATTTAAAAAAGAAATAATTCAGCAATTATTGAGCAAAAATAAAATAGAAAGAAAATCAAAAATCTTTCCCAAATTTGCGTTTTATATACAGTTAGAGTGTCACGCGAGTTTGGACTTTATATACAAAAATGAATGTAAGAATTATTCATTTTTACAGGCCTTTCCCATCTAGAATGATATTAATATAGTAATATAACATCCTAACTCATCCTAACGAGATGATAACTAATGATTTTATAATACAGATTTATATACACAACATAAATTGGGGTGGTTAAGTCTACTTTATGTGGGACGAGGATGCACTCTTGGCCGTGCATAAATAGTTTTACATAGTACAATGTCTTTTGATTTTTGCTATTGCGAGAATAGTCTTTTCACTATAAATATACCGAGGATAATAGCACACACAATAATAATATTGACGGCTGATGTTAAAATTGTTACTGGTTACAGTATTTGTAAAAGGTTGTCTGATTATCATCCGAAATTTTAAAACGACTCAATTGATCATTCCATTTAGGAGCATGAAGTTCGGGTAGGATGGTCACCGGCTTCATGGAGAGAGTTAATATTTCTATAGTAGGTTTGAATTTAGTTTGAGACGGAAAGAGGTATGAGTTCAGGGTTGGCACCCAAAAACCCAAACCTAAAAACCCAACCCAAAACCCACTGGAATTTTCAGTGGGTTTTTGTGTTTTTGGTCAAAGATGTTTATTTTAAAATTGAAATTTTTCTGATTGCTACATTGTTCAATTGTAGCTAATTAGAATGCTCTGGTATGTTCATTATTTCAAGGAAGCTGATTTATAAAACAATTCTTAAATTATGCAATGTGTAAATAAAGATTATGAAAAATTGAAAAGTTTTATTGGCCTTTTAAATGGTGTCCAGATTACAGACACAAATAGAGTACAGTAAAACTAATGAATGCTAAATAAAGGTGTGTGTATATATATATATATATATATATATATATATATAATATATATATATATATATATATTTCACAAGTATTACTTGATCTTAAATGCTTATGAATTCTTATGAATTCTTATGAATACTTATGAATTATGAACGAATAGCCTGGTCTTAAATTTTGGACCCATTTAATAAATTCTTTATTTTCTACAACTATGATACAAATGGAATATTTGCTGAAAAGAAAAATCTGACCATTTGCAAATCTAGTTGTTCTTTTTGATCTACAGTTATTCTAACCACATATGGCATTATCTGACCAGCCGTTTTCTTGGCTGGAGTAGAATGAAAAAATGGTATGGAAGATTCAGAAGTGGTTGAAGTGAATGAAGTCTCACTACTGTGAATTGTAGTGTCATCATGAACCAAGCTTTCATATGATTTGCTTGAAGAGGGTCTACTCTCAAAACTGCCATGTCTATGTGTAGGAGGAGTAGTTGCTGATGTAGCAGGTCTAACTTTAGGCATTATTAAATAGATATTAATTAACTAAAACTGATCTCTGAAAAAAAGATGTTCAAAAATAAGAATAATGTCTACTGTCTAGGCCTGTAAACAAATTGCAATAAAAATTCAGAAAAACACGCTACCGTGTTAATTCAAAATAGAACAAAAGCCACACTTTATGGTAAATGAAAACACAATACGTTTCAACAGCACACTGCTATCTTCTTCAGTTGAAAGTGACCTTAAAACTGAAACAAAATATATAAATTCTAAAAATCATAGCTATAACTTTAATTTAAATTATGAAACCCAAAAACCCCAAAATCCACCCAAAAACCAATGGGCTTTGGGTTTTTGGTGAAAAACCCAGGTTTTTGCCAACCCTGTATGAGTTAGTAATTACAATCTCAAAATTATAAGGGGGAACAATTTTATTCAAATTTACGTCTTAAATTATACGGAGCTCGGGAAGTCGTGTGGATGTTTGTGTTTGTGTACGGAGTGGTCGGCCTCACTTAGGTGGTAGTGGGGCTTGATCATTAAGCTTGGAGTTTTTTATGAGAAGGTTCTAGTTCACGTGGTTGATACATTTGCGGCCTGTATGTAGGGTCCGTGCATCGATCATCAACCGGTGAGGGTGGTGAAGCAGGAGGTGGAGGAGATGATGGATATGGAGGCATTCCACTGAGTGATCTTCTAGAAGGGGTTTCTCCAGGGTCTGGTTCCGAGGTTCCGATGAGACTCTTGGTTCTGGACCTCTTCTTGTTCAGAGATTGGCTCGAGTACTGGTGGTATTACGAAGTACCAATCTTCTTCACGGGTAATGATTTCAGCGGTGACCACTTCTGTTTTGTGGTCCCTGCTGGATTTGTTAATACCTCAATCTTTCGAAGAGTAGGCTGCTCGAACACCTGGTAAATGTTTTTTGGGAAGGTGTTGTTCGGAAGCTATCTTCAAGTTATCAGCGTGAATGATCCTTAGTTTGGAATGGTCTCGGAGGTCGAGGATTTCGTAACGTTTTTTTCCGAGGTTTTTCATAATCCTATATGAGCCATCCCATTCTGGGTATAATTTGCGATGAACACTTGGCGGTTTCACGCTCTTTATGCAACAGCGCATACTGACGCTTATAGTCCGTTGTTGGGGATAACGCCTATGTTTCTCTTGCTCCATCTGCTGGTTCTGTTGGTCTAGGGCATGTCGGATTATGTAAAAAACTTTGAAAGATCGTTCTGCTAGTTGCTGATTTGCTTCTGCCATCTCGAAAGGTGTTACAACTTCCGGATCGCTTTTGCCAGGCAAATCAAAGGGTAGACGTTTGTCGCAGTGACATAAGACGAAATGAGGGGTATCCCCGATGAACACATTATAGTCGTTGTTGATGGCTGTTTGTACCATAGGGACGGAATCATACCATGTACGAGAGGATGCATTGACAACATGGCGGAGGGCTTCTTGGATTTTCCGAGTGTCTTTCCACTAAGCTGTTTGCCTGTAGATGGTATGCCACACTGTGTGTTTTTAATTTTACACATTTTACAGAGTGATTTGAACAGCTTGGAAGTGAAACTAAGGGCGTTATCCGAAATTAGGACGGTAGGAGTAGTATGGTTTTGGATGACGCTTTCCACTAGTGCTCTTGCCACAGTTTCCGAGGTCTGGTTTGGAATGGCAACTACTTCGCTGTAACGCGAGAAGTGGTCCGTAAACACAATGATATAATGGTTTCCCTTTGACTTTTTTGGGAATGGTCCCAGTATGTCCATTCCAGTTCTTTTCCAGGGTCGTTGGCATACTGATATTTATGCTTGGAAGTTGTGGATGGTACGTTGCCTTTATGTTTTAAACAAGACGGGCATTCAGCGATGTATTCATGTACCTTTTTGTTAATTTCGTAAAAATGGTATCGCTCCAAAAGACTCTTGATGGTGCGATCCGGCCCCATGTGGCCATACAAAGGTGAGTCGTGACAAAGTCTGATGGCTATATCTACGAAATTCTTTGGTATTTCCACGAGGTCGTTTCCATCTTCGTTCCTAAAATGTACGAGTCCATTTTTTATGTTATACTGTTCTTTCATCTTAGATGTTTCCTTTTGTTTCAGGTGAGCTCGAATGTTCCGGGTGTTTTGGTCTTGTTGTTGGGAGTATTACAAACATTCGTCGTCGAACACAAGAAGAGTTTCTATCTTATTCACTTGGGTGTCGGGCTTGAGTCTTGACAATCCGTTTGGAATAACTTGAAGTTTTCCTGGTTTGTATACGATTTTTATGGCAAAGTCCTGAATCAACAGAATCCATCTACTGAACCGTCCTTTAAGTAGCTTGTCCTTGAAGAGACACGTGAGTGGCTTATGGTCAGTTTTGATGGTTATATCGTAACCGTAGACGTATTTCGGAATTCTTTCAAAGCCCAATATACTGTTAGGGCCTCTTGGTCCGTAGTGGAATAATTCCATTGATGTCCAGAAAGAAGCTGACTGGCATAAGCAATGGGTAATTCCACACCATCTATGTCCTGTAATAGGACGGCTCCTAGTCCATAGGAGTTAGCGTCTGTAGCTATGACAAAGGGTTTGGTGTAATCGGGATATTTGGAGGATGGGATGACAGGCTAGTTTACCGATCAAAGTTTCAAAAGCATGTTAGTGATCGGATTCCCAAATAAATTTAACATTTTTCTGGAACAAAGTCCAGGGATAAAATTTCGATTGTGGGATAAAATTTCGATAGAATCCGACAAGTCCAATAAATGCACGAGCGTCGTCGATGGTTTTAGATACAAAGTACCTTTCCAGTGCTTCAAGTTTGTCTGGATCAGGTTTAATTTCAGTGGATGATAATAGAAATCCTAAGTATACAGGGATTCTTGTAAGAATTTGCACTTTGCAAGTTTCAGTTTAAGGTATGCTTTTCTGAAAGGTGATAGCATATTCTGAGGACGTTGAAAGTGTGTTTTGATATCTGAACTATAGACGATAATATCGTCAAGATAGACCAGAGCTTCGACGCCTAATATGTCGGAAAGGACTATTCATCAACCTAGAGAAATTATGGGGCCCATTTCGGACTCCGAAAGCTAAAACCTGGAATTCATAATGACCTTGATTAATAGAAATAGCGGTCAATGCCCGAGATTCGGGACCGACTTCCATTTGCCAGTAACCTGATGCTAAGTCGAGGGATGAAAAAAATTAGCTCTCTCTACCTTTCAGAATTGTTTCCTGCATATTTGGAATAGGGAAACGGTCCGGGATGGTAATTTTGTTTAGGCATCTAAAATCTATATAAGGGCGAGATGTTCCGTCCCTTTTGGTAACAAGAATCATAGGAGCGGAGGAGGAACTAGCTGAAGGATGAATGACGTTCTGATCCAACATGTCCTTGATGTGTTCCTCAATAGTTACTAATTGGAAATGTGGAATCCTATAGGGGGAATGAAGATGGGTTTGGAAGTGGGTTCCAGCTTGATTTCGAAAGGGACCAAATTAGTTCGGCTCACAGGATTTCCTTTTAGGGCAATCACATCTCTATTTCTGAAAAGGAAATCGAGAAGTAATTCCAGTAGTTTGGGATCCTGTAAGGCTGGTGACTCCTGAAGGGAGTGCTCCAGACATTTCTTATATTCTTCTCTTAATGCTAAAGGGTTTAACTCTAAGGAGCTGAAAACACGATTTATGGTATTGGTGGGGAAATCTGAATTTATTTCTACTGTGAAAACAGTTCCTATCCTATGATTTGAAGTTAATTTAATAGGGCATTTTCCTTTGTTTAAACAAACAACAGGAATACCTGAATTCTGACTCTGACGAAGAAAACTTAGGCAATACGAACATCTCTTTTAAAATTTTCTTCTTCTGTAATAAGAGTGCGATCCGACTCTAATAGTTTTCTTGATCGTTTACTGCTCTTGCTAGGAAACAAATCTCATAAGGTGATATTGTTATGTGCTCCGTAGGGCACATGAAAAAATGTGAATTTGACTCTGGTTCGGTGATTAAAATTTGTCTCACTGACTGAAAAACTGTTTCGGTTGGATTTCGAATCTCAACCGCTGGGTTAACTGAAAATGGCTGACTGGAAACTGGCTGGCTGGAAACTGACTGACTGGAAACTGCCTGACTGGAAACTGACTGACTGGAAACTGACTGACTGGAAACTGACTGACGAGAAGCTGACTGACGGGAAGCTGACTGGCTAGAAACTGACTGTGTTGGTCCTGTCGGATTCAACAACTGGAACTGATTACTCTGGGGGCTGATTTCTGGGACGATTGTCCCTTTGGATGCAACCAACTGACTTTAACTGCTATAAATTGGCGTGGGTTTCCTATTGCTTTCGGAAATCCGAACTAAACTGATTCTATTAACATTAGGCTGAACTTGCGGCACCTGTCTATTGTTTTCATAGAGAGGGTGTGTCCTATTTTTACACTTAACTCATTTTTTGGTTGGGTAAATTTCCCATTGATTCCGGTTGAAGAAATCCATACCTAGTAAGATATCGGTCTGAAAGGTGGCTACTGCGTCCACAATACAACATTTTGCGGGATATACTGCGTTACCAACTTCTAAATATAATTCGATTGTTCCCTATATAGGTATGGGTGTGCCTGTAACTCCTGTTAGTTGACAGGAAGGGGGCTTAATTTCATATTTATAATTTGTACACTCTTGTAACTCATTTGCACTTTGTTTCTTAATTGATGCCGCATGTGCTCTTGTGTTCAGGAGAGGCGTTAAATTTTGGTTATCTGTGCTGCAATTTATTAATAAATCTAGTAGGTTCGCACCTAAAATCCTGATGGGTAGTGTATGGGTGTGTATGGGATTATTATTGTTATCTAGGAGACGGGAGGCTGAAATATTGCTTCCAAAGCTGGATCTAAAAAAGAAGTTGAACTGACTTCTATGGGAGGACCTGAGTCATATGTTCCTGGAACATTATACATTGAAGGGTCTTCTTGAAAATTGCACTCTTGGGAAACTGATTCTTCGATGGGCACTTCTACGTACCGGGCCATTCGACCTTGCTGATTATGTTGGGGTTTGGACATTGGATTATAGTGTGATTGACCTTGTGGTCGTGATCTATTTGTTTGGTGGTTCTGTGAAGCTGGGAATTAACTGGTTTCTGAGAATTGGAGGGCTTTTGGGAGCGTTGGTGATTTGGTTTCTGGAAGAGGGGCTTGTACCCTGCAGGGGCCTTGTCAGCATATTTTTGTCGGTCGCTACAGCGACAGTGAGAGCAAGAAGTGGAATAATTATATTGGCTCATTACACTGGTATGCATATGAAATGTTTTTGTCTGCTGTGAGGGTTTTTTCAACTCATATTATATAATTCGACCATGCTGAATTCGAAAATGACATTGGTTTTCCTCAATCAGGTCAGGTTTTTTCTCTATTGGCCATTTATTATAAGTCCAATTTTATCCCCAAATTTATTGATTTTTTTAGCTTAAACACTGTAGATACGAGTAATATTATAAGAACACTCCTGAAAAATGAAAACATTGTGTGAATAAATACTTTTATTCATACAATGAATATGGAAAAAAGTTTATTGAGGAAGGAATGAAGTTTTTTTGGCTTTCCGTCTGTGTTTTTCTTCGGGCACGTCTCGCTTCAAACACCAGCAATAGTCCGCCAGCATATTGATATCCCAGTTTCCCTGGTACCTCTCTTCCATTATTTTGATATCTTGGTGAAATCGTTCACCCTGTTCCTCACTATAATCCCCGCAATTTTCAGGAAAATAGTCCAAGTGGGACCACAAAAAGTGCATTTTTATGGACATGCGCGACCCATGAGCTTTGAAAGCTCCCATCAAGTTTTCGACAACGGACTCGTATTCTGGACTTCTACGCTTGCCAAGAAAATCAGTGACAACTGATTTGAATGCCTGCCAGGCATTCTTCTCAGTTGGAGTCATTGCGTTTTCGAACTGAGTATCCTTGATCAAAGTTCGAATTTGAGGACCATCAAAAACCCCAGCATTTAGTTTAGCATCAGATATATGAGGAAATTTACTCTCGAGATATCGGAATGCTGAACCCTCCTTATTCATTGATTTGATGAAATTTTTCATCAAGCCCAGCTTAATATGAAGTGGTGGGAGCAAAATATTTGTTGGTGGTACAAGGGGCACTGAAACGACATTATGCGACCCAGGTTCAAAATTCTCTCTGGATGCCCATTCACGCTGTGCATAGTGCTTCTCATCCGCTCGGCTATCCCATTTGCAGAGGAAACATGGGTATTTCGTGTATCCCCTTGCATTCCCAATACAAATGCCACAATCTGAAAAAAATGAAAATATTTAAAGAATTTAGAGAATTTGTTCTATCAGATAAAAAAAATCTATGCATTGGACTGTATCACTTCTGTGAGGAAGTTAAATGTTCTTATACGCTCTCAAATAACCTTTGGAAAAACAACATAGTCAATAGCAATAGTTTACTTATGACATTAGTATTACCTTCAAATCTCCACAGATCCTCCAGTTATGTTGGTCGTATACGAGAGCATCCAGTAAAATTTTCATGTTATCGTAGCTCTCAGTAAGTTGTACGGAATGTGCTACAGGGACTGATGCAACCCTATTCCCAGTGTTGAGAAGTACTGCTTTCAAACTTCGTTTAGACGAGTCTATAAATAGCCTCCATCCTGATGCGTTATATGGCAAGCCCAAGGATTCGATTAGCCCCTCAACATTGCAGCAGTACACACTAAGGAAGAGGTATTTTCGTGCACTGCAAAAAACTTGCGGAATTCTTCCTCTCGTTTCCTATACCAGGAGAATGTTGTTCCCGGAGCCAGCAAGTTGTCCTCTCGAAGTCGTGAGCCCAAGATCTCGGCAGCTAATTTGGAAAGTCCTAAATCCCTGGTAAGATCATTAAGTTTGGCCTGGTTGAGAGGCCTCGGCTCATTTGAAGCGGTATTTTGAGGTATATACGACTGGGACTGGTCATTGGCATTAGTCATTGATTCATCATCAGAATCATCGAAGTCCAGGGTTTGAGGTGGGTCGGGTATTGGAATTCCAGAACCATGGGGTACAGGTCTCATAGCAGAAGGAATGTCAGGGTATACAACAATGTGTTTATTCTTCTTGTTAACTCCTGAAAATAGAAACACAGAAACATGGATATAAAACTTGCATATGAAATAGAAGAAGCATTCAGACAGTGGCGGCTCGTGAGGGAAGGCTGCGGTCTGTAAGATATGAAATAGGTCGATGGAGTGGGAATTCCAAAAGGCAAAGATTTCGCTCTGCCTTTGCTCCATCTTCTCAAATTTTTAATGCACGTCTTGCAGCACATATGAGGGGCGAAATTTTTGTCCTGGTCCCCTAGCTTAATTCCAAAGTATGCTCTATACATTGTCTTCACAAATTTAGTGATTTGGGACTGGTTATTTGGCATGGTAACCGTCCCACATATGTAGCAGAATCTATTGGGATAATTTTTACACGCTCTATTCATTATGAAATATTTTATCTATATGCCTGAAAAGTAAAAAAAGATATTATACAAGTGAAACAAGTGATGATAGATGTTACTGTTCCAATTCCGCTTTGACAAAATCACGAAAAATTCTATTTTACTTATGAGGCCATAGCCGGATAACCTGAGCTGATTGAGAAAAACGGATTGCAGATATGTGCCCAAAACTATTACAATTAAAGCACCGATGAGGTGGGGAGCGTGATTTCTGGGTTTGTGGAGCTTGTTTCTGAGGCGGTGTTCCCTGCATCATCCTAGATTTAAGGGGTTGTTGTTGTTGTTGGATGTAGTGTATTGGGAGGCTCTCTACCTTTCCGGTAGTTCTGGCTTACTAAGTCTGGGTATCGTTCCCTTGTTTTATTTATGGCTTCACTTACCGTTAACAATATCTAGCCACTCTTGAAATTTCTTTTTAGGTGCTGAGAGGAGGCTTTGATAAATGGACGCTGCTACTATTAGGTTTTTTTGTTGTGAAGTGCATGTAATGTTGCATGCTTTTTCTGCTGCTCGGAAGGCTTCTACGAGTTTGTGTTTTCGTGCAATAAAATTATTTGACTCTTCGTATTCTTCTTTCTTCCATTTAGCTTGGAAGACGGCTTCTAATGTTGCCAAAGGTTGTGCGAGTGTTATTTCCTTGTAAAATTCTAATAAGTGTTTTTTAAAATTGTCCCAAGTCGTAGCTTCGCTAATAGATGGGAGATATGTAACTGTATGATGGGCATTCCCCTCTTTCGGTCAATAATCCTTCTAGCTTCATAATTTTTATGTCATCTGTGTGATGTTTTCGCGCTAGAAATGCTGCTGTAGAGAGTCAATCCAAGGTTTTACACACGGTATGGGGAAGGTTTACAAGTTTTACCTAAATTAATGTATGCTGGGGGAGCTGTTTGAGACATGTTGGCTTGTGCTTGATCTGAAGAAATTTGCATGTTTGGAAGTGTGTTTGAAGGGCGCGGGATAGGTGGTAAAATGGGTGTAGGGAAATTTTCAATGTCAGAAAGCGTACCGTCTGAATCGCTCATATACGAAGGTACTCTTAATTTAGTATTCTAATTTGGTCTGCTTAACCGATCTTAATCTATGACGGAATGATCACTTGAGTGGATTTCCTAACTACTCTATCTAAGAACTACACAAATAAATGATCAACAAATTTCCTAACTTGGAAAAAAAATTAAAATAAAATGAAGGTGAACAAATGTAAAAAAAGAATTAAACAAAAATTCACTTGAGTGTACGCGAATGTACGATAATATTATAAATGGTACATTAAATAAAGTTTTCTATGCTAAATATAAAATCGGATTCAATAAAAAGAAGTGTATCGCTGGTGTATAGAGTGTTCACTGTTTTGTGTTAATTCTGACTTGATACTACTTATTAACTGTTAATTATGCTGACTTATCAAATGCTTAACAATAAATTTGAAAAAGAGAGCTGGCCTTAACAAGATTCCAACGGCGAAATCCTTGAAGACGTTTCTTGAAGACATGTCTTGCAAGCCACTTGTCCCTGGACGAAGAATGTGCGTGGAAAACTTGGACTTCGTGACACGCTGGTCAAATGATGGACGTGAAGAACTGGAAATCGTGACACGCCGGTCAACTGATGTATCCACAATTAGTTGAATGTTGGCTCTAGTTCCAGGGTCATGAAGACTGGAAGAATCCTAGTTGCAGAGGTCGCCAGTTGTTAACCCCTCCGTCTCTGGCCTTGGTTGGTTCGAGGTTGACGGGAGTTTTGGTTATGTGGCAGCAACGGATTTCTTACTCCGGGGGTAGCTGTTACCGTGTAGGGAATCGCAATGGTTTCTCTTATACTACACTCCGATTTCATCTCATAGTGGATCGGAGGATTTTGTGAAACTTACTAAATTATCTAATGGTTCCCCGATTCTTCTTATAGCGTATTGGAAAATTACTCGTGTTATTTTCTATTTTAAGACAAAGTGCTCTCAAGAAAGCAGGGCTCAAAGGGGAAGACAAAGATATTCTCTTACTGTAGTTTACTGCTTCTAAAATAAAGGGTGTTCCACTTAAAACCGGCCCGCTGGAGTACTCCTGCGGGCCGGTTTTAAGTGGAACACCCGATATTACAGGTAGTGGTTCAGCCTCGAGGTCAGATCAGAATAATCAGAATGAAAATTTGGAAGATTACACAGGTTTTTATACGTTAAAACTGGTTACATAATTATTAGTTAATGTTAACCTGTTTGGTTTGTATTCTCAATAGGCTGATTTTTTTTTGCAAAAATATTTGAAGATAAAGGTAAAATTTGGCTGTAATAGCATATTGACAGATAAGCAAGATATTTGAAGATGTAGTCATATTTTTCTCTTGAACAGCATATTGACAGATCTGATGTTATCTTGATTTGCCGAGTTAACTAAAATGGGAATTAAACTATGCATTTTATTATGGATTAAAATTAAACATACATATGAGCCAAAATTAAATGCTAAAAATTTAAAATTAAGTATTAAGCAAAAAATGATTTCATCTTTTACAACTAAGAGAGGATATACATAAAAAAATTTAATATTGCAGTATTTAACACGATTACATGATTAAGCTAAATCTAAAAAGTGATTAAATAATTTAATAAAGAAATAATTCATCAATTATTTAGAAAAATAAAACAAAGTAAATGATTTTTTTCGACCAATTTGCGTTTTATATACAGTGAGAGTATCACGCGAGTTTGGATTTTATTTGTAAAAATGAATGTAAGAATTATTCATTTCTACACACACACACACACACACACACATATATATATTATATTATATATATATATATATATATATATATATATATGGGAATGAACTCAGAATGGTTCCCTGAGGTTTTTTATGATACACAACACAGACCGTGCATGGAACAAGGAACTACCGTGCATGGAACAAGGAACTCTTCTAGGAAAATTAAATCCATTATTGTCGGAATAAGTAATGGGAAATGACAAATACTCTAGTTTTTTCTTTTTCATGATGCTAGCCCGACGTGGGCAACGGGCCACTCGCAAAGAGGTCCCAAAAATATAGCTTCCTTCACCAGCTATCTGCAAAGCAGATAGGATCCAGCTTTGGGACATGATCTTGGGTTTAAAGCAGCCTAGCCCATCTACATTTAGAACCTTGCGAGTGGCCCGTTGCCCACGTCGGGCTAGCATCATGAAAAAGAAAAAACTATAGCATGATATTTGCCATTTACCATTACTTATTCGGACTATAGTGGATTTAATTTTCCTAGAAGAGTTCCTTGTTCCATGCACGTTCTGTGTCTATCATATATATATATATATATATATATATATTAGTGGTGGACCGGATATCCGCATTATTTTTAACATCCGCATCCGCACTTCTGACTGCGGATGTTATGCGGATATTACCTCTAATAAATTAGGCAATTTACAAATAAATTAGCTTATAAAGTAGCTTATAAGTCCCAGTCATGCACATTTCGTGTAAAGTATTAATTATTAATGAACAAACAAATATATAAACCTCCAAATATAAATACCTGGTAACACAGAAAATTGAATGAAACTTGTTTCTTTGAATTTTCTGTGGCTGAAACTCTTGAGAAAGTTATTATTTTTATCATAATGATAACATTAATATTAATTTTAATTCTTATGCATTGTCTGCCATAATAGTAATATCACGAAATTTGAAAAATTATGTCATATATTCATAATTATATATTAGATTGATAGATTAACTAAATATCCGCATCCGCATCCGCGGATATTGGAGTTAAAAATCCGCATCCGCATCCGCAGATGTTGAAAAACTGACATCCGGTCCACCACTAATATATATATATATATATATGTGTGTGTGTGTGTGTGTGTGTGTTATACACAGACCATGCGTGGAACAAGGAACTCTTCTGGGAAAATTAAACCCACTGTAGTTCGAATAAGTAATGGTAAATTATAAATACTATAGTTTTTCTTTTTCATAATGTTAGCTCGACGTCGGCAATGGGTCACTCGCAAAGAGGCCCCAAAATATAGCTTCCCTCACCAGCTATCTGCCAAGCAGATAGGATCCAGCTTTGGGACAGGATCTAGGGTTTACAGCTGCACCTAGCCTACTACATTCAGGACCTCAATATACGCAAGAAACTCTTTGCATTCACGTCGGATTGAATACATCAAAGAAAAAGGGGTAATTATTGTATTTTCAGGCAAAAACCAAAACTTAAACCTCAACTGGCAGAAGTGAGCGTCCACTTTTTAAAGCACTTAACATGCTTGTTTCCTGATGGGATTGAACTCAGAATGGTCCCCTGAGATCTTTTACGGTACACACAGACCGTGCATGGAACAAGGAACTCTTCTGAGAAAATTAAATCCACTGTAGTTCGAATAAGTAATGGTAAATGAGAGATACTATAGTTTTTATTTTTCATGCGAGTGGTAGCGGATTTCTTCAGTAATGATTCAGAAGAAATTATTTAGCTATGTTTAAGTTCAAGGCAGAACTACAGTTGTTGAGGGTTGGTTTTGTACTGAGGATGTATAAGGATTCGAGGATGCGAAGGTCGGTTGGTTGGTATGCTGAATTGATAATTTTGAAATTGGTCGGGAGCAGTGGGTGATTGTAGAGGGGGCAATGACCTCTTATTGCTGATTTTCATGGTTTGTTTAAAGATTGTAATGTTCTAGTAGAGATGCTGCTAAATAATTTTTTCTGAACCATCCGCTACCACTCTCTGGCTTCTAACATGGATACTTCAACAGTCAACCATTCCCAACCTTTATACAGTTAGATTAAACACCCCCTCGAATAATAACCCGGTAAGATGTGTTTTCAATTTTTGTGTCACCTTATAACATTTGTATATTTTAGTCATTATCTTACCTCTCTACATTTCATGTACTTTTTTTATCTTTAAATTATTATCATAGGACTGCATAAATATATTGTATAAAATCTTTTATTCACTATATTTGTTCACTTTTTTACTTTTCATTTTTTAGCACTGATGATGGAAATTGAATTTCCGAAACGTCTGACTTATAAACATGTACCACCTTCTCGTCCTTTTATTCCTTCCTAAGTTGCAGTCCACAAGAACAAACCCTTCAATCAAGTTTTATAATATATATATATATATATACATGCTGAATTTAGGTGCATACTTTAGGTGAGTTCGAACGACGGTTCAGGATCGATCTACGGTCGACCCCTCTGCAGCATCCCGCCCCATTTGCTGGATTTGGTGAAGGAGGGAATTGCTGTCTGATCTCCTCCTGCCCTCGTAGCCAGCCGCGCATGGCTGATCAGGGACTTTGCAAAGGAATCTGTCCAGCTGGTTCTTGAAGCTATTCAGGTCGGTGTGCTGAAGATTCCTCACTTCTTTTGGTAGGACATTGAAAAGCTTTGGGCCTCTTATTCTGAGGGTATTTTCCATCCTCATTTTCATGGCCCCTTGTCCCACCGCAGCTGGGACCGTGAAAAATCTGCCTCTTCTCTCATTCCAGTTTGTTTCTATTTCATTTCTAAGGTTAGGGACAAAGCCCTCAAGTATTTCCATATGTATATTATTATGTACCGCTCGCGCCTTCTTTCGAGAAAGTAGTCTCAGTGATTGTAGTCGAGACCAGTAGTCTTCACCTTCCGTTTCCTCTATCTTAGATGTAAAAGTCCTTTTCTTTTCTCTTACGGAAGCTCCTCCTCATATATATATATATATATATATATATATATATATATATATATATATATATATTATATATATATATACATATATATATATATATATATATATATATATATATATAATGTTATAATATTTCAGATCAACAAGGACCAACGAGATCAACTCATGGATGGTCGACCTAACCGTGTTTGTAATTGTGTATTGCGCATGCCTAGTAGTATGCCCGCAAAAAGGGAGAGTGCAATTGCAATGCAATGTTGATCAATTGTTGCAAAAAAGGGGAAGGGGGATTGGCACCCGGGGAGGTTTGGCACCCATGGGGAGATGGGGTTGGCACCTGTGGGTGGCAATAGAAAGAAAAAATGGGGGAAGAGGGTATGCAAGCAAGGAGGAGGGGTTTATCCCCCAAGCTGCATGAAGGGGGGAGTGGGTTTTACTCCCCCGAGCCTAACCTATGAAGGTAAGAGAGAGGAGGAGAGAAGGAGAGGAGAGAGAACATCTTTCGCCTGATAAGCCAGGCGCATAATGAACGCTCTTCACCTCCGCAGTTTGCTTAGAAGTCTTAATCAGCCAATTTGCTTAATCTGGCTTAAAAGGCGTAAATGGCTGTTTTAGAAAGGAGCATATATATATATATATATATAACTTTTGTAGTGCCAGATTGCGCTATTTATTTAATTAGTGTATATATTAATAGAGTTGTTCTCGTTCTTGACAACATCAGTTAGCTTAGAAGGCTGTGTATATATATAATATATATATATATATATATATATATGTTACCTCATTTTTTATTTGTTCGTTCTTTCTCCTCATCTTGTGCGGAACGTTCTTCTATACAAGCGTCGTTCTTTACATATATATATATATATATATATATATACAGGGT
>JAJOZX010000128.1:1740000-1745000 GCA_023014485.1 Bathynomus jamesi
GTAAAAGCTCGAATCCCCACCAAACGCTAATGCCCTTCACAGAGATCTTAACCCGAGAAGGATGTGGCCTAAACATACCCGTATGCTAACTACATTTCTGTGTGATGTTATCTAAAATGAACCGGGGGTCTCAAATTTATGCCCATATCTACCTTACTACCAATGAATCACGTGACACCTGTTGTCTACCTTTAATATGTATTGAGAGGCGTTGTGAAATGCTCGGATTGGAGAACTATTTTTATTCTCGTCATGCTCGAACTAATAAGGTGACGTTATATATATATATATATATATATATATATATATATATATATATTATATATATATATTGTACATATATATACACAGCGTGTGTATATATATACACACACAAAAGTTTTAAAGTGTATATATATATATATATATATATATATATATATATATATATATATATATATATACATATATGCACACGTATTAAAGATTTTTCCATTAAAAAAATAAAAATTTAGAACTTTTTAGACTTAAAATGAGTTTATTCTTTCAAAAGCTTTAAAACCTCGCGAATTTTAATAAAAATATTCAAAACACATTCAAATTACTTTTAAAACAATTTTAAAAGAGTTCGAAAGTCTTCCCTTAATACAATTCAACTTATTTAAAACTGTTAAATTTATTCAATAAAGATTTATTAACAATGTGTTTACGTTAAAAAATCTTTTTAGATACAAGTTAAATAATTAATGTTAAAGTTTTGTATTGAAATTCAAGCAAATAAATACGTTTTTAATTACAAAATAAGGAATTAACCAACCATTCATTTAATATTTACATAATTTGACCTCTCTGAAAGAAATTAAAAAATCTGAGGGCTGTTTAAGCTAATTTTCATAAAGACGCGCTCAGAAACGGTATCGGCGGCCAATCAGAATTCTCGAGCTAACGAATGGTGCATGACATCGAGCCTACGACATTTCGATTGGTTCAAAGCCACGCCCCGACACATTATCCTCCAATCAGGAAGCGATTGGCCTTCTGTTCTCAGACCTATAATTGGGGTGACGCTCCTCATATAAAAGGTTCTACGGTCGATTCGTTTAATATAAGCTGCTATTTTTACCGGTGAATAACCACACATTTGCTATCCACAATGAATACACACAGCTACGGCTACAGAATATTGAAGATATAAGAGGTGTGGAGGTTTCAAAACCTCCCCAACCTTTTCACGCCATATTTAAGCACTTTTTTGAAGGATAAGTAGAAGCATCAGCGTATCTGGGAGGAGTTGAGACCAAAAATAAAAAATCGGCGTGTATTCAGCGCAAAGTTGTGCCTAAATAGTCTTTGGGCGAAATTTGCACAGAATGCAGGCAAGGGGAACGTCCATCTAGCCCAAAGTTATAACGAGGTGTGGGATTATGCCAACGCTCGCGATAAAGAGGTCATGGAGATCGTGAATGTGGGTAATACGTACATAATAAAGTACAATATTACTGAATTGGCTACAGATACATCACGTGTTACAAAAATACCTGTAGCCAGCTTCACATCACCATACGCTCGCATCAAACTTTGGGGTCTACTGCAGTCTCTTCGGCAGAGGGTTCTGTACGCAGACACAGATAGTGTGATATTCATAGCGCGGGAGGGTGAATACATGCCGCCTATTGGTGAATTCCTCGGGGAATTGACTGATGAGATCAAGGATGAGTATGGTGATAGCGCCTACGCTGATTATTTTCTATCAACAGGTCCAAAAACGTATGGGGTACGGGTGAGGGTGGGGGAGAAAGTGAGATATATCGTGAAGGCGAAAGGCATCACGCTTAACCAGGCGAACCGGCGGATCGTTAACTTTGGTTCGCTGAAGGAGCTAGTGAGCTTAGAAGATGACGGTGACCAACTACCCCAACTGACTGTAGGGACCCACAATTTTCGGGCAGAGAAACTGGCGGGGGGGACGTTAAGGAATTTAGGGAGACGAAAGTGTGTAATAACACATAGAGGAAACGCTACCAGGTGCCTCGCACTTACGATACCGTACCCTTTGGGTACCATAACCCTTGAATATTTTGTTATATTTATATATATATATATATATATATATATATATATATATATATATATATAACAATTCATATACATATGTGTGTGTGTGTGTGTATGTGTATGTGTGTGTGTCTATTTACTTGTTAACGATATATTTATTTGTTTATTACGCGCATTTGAATATATTCTATGAATTATAGGCTAATTAT
Organism: Bathynomus jamesi; assembly: GCA_023014485.1. Classification (NCBI taxonomy): domain Eukaryota; kingdom Metazoa; phylum Arthropoda; class Malacostraca; order Isopoda; family Cirolanidae; genus Bathynomus; species Bathynomus jamesi. The sequence continues at coordinate 1,742,244 of JAJOZX010000128.1, forward strand.
TTGTTGATGATATGCTTATTAGTTAAAATAAATTATGTTTCAATTAGCGTTTCATTTTCTCCTTCGTGTGTGTGTGTGTGTGTGTGCAGGAAAAGGCTAAGCATTGCCCACTGTATGTCCGATCAAAGGGGTCACGTGAATCCGGCCACTAAATGGCTATATCTCTGCCCTGCGTGCGCAGTTGACCTCAATAAGCAATGGATGTCAGACGTGTATTTTGAAGAATTCTCGCGGAGACGGAAAATGTAATGGCTACCTTTGATATTGCTTGCTCGACATTCATGAACTGGTATTCGATAAAGTCTACACATATGATGAACACTCAAAGAATCCCTAGTCCTCCCTTCTTTGAGGCTTTTAAGACCATATTAATCCTAGCGAAGCGTGAGTTGCAGGAGGTTCAAATACTCTACGGCTATTCTGGCGAGAGTATTCCAAGGTTTCGTGGCTCAAACGATGTAATGGACTACGTCGTAGGGCTAAACTGTGTAAAGGCGCACATCCACCGCGAAGTGAAAGAAACATCACGTGCAAAAGGGAAGCAACAGGTATGGGTAGTGAGCCTTGTTGACGAATGATGTGACAAGCGGTGTTATATCATGTTACATCACACTGAGTACGCATACCCTGCGGCTGAGAATATAAATCTTATCATGAACAGCCTGAAATATTTTGATCATTACGTTCATATATACAGTATATATCATGATGAGGTTCGCAGTGAGGTTATGCCTAAAGGCTTGTGTGAGTTTTTAATAGTTTAAGGATGAGTATCGCTTGCTAAACAAAAAGGACAGATATGGACACGTGTTTCTCTCAAATAGAGCGCCGGAGTGTTAATATGTGGAGAAAATGAATGAGGATGTATGGTTTCGATAAAACATTAAAGACGTTATTACTTCATGTATCGGAAAAATTCTCTAAACATCTACCCACTATGATGGATACAAGTATTCACTTGACTCTTTCATGTTGGAAGAAGCCCGAGCACGAGTCACTAACGCTTGGTATGACGCGCTCATGTGAGCGCCGAGCCAAACCGCGCACCGACTGCTCATAGTCACCTCAGAGCTTGACCTGACTGAACGTACACTCCTCACAATTGAAAACGGTGGAGCTTCCGTAGAGCAGCATCCTCAATGCCGTATACGATGTGTCCATGACGAAGTCAGTGCGTGTGTTGAGGCGTAAAACCGGCGCTGTTAACTATGTACTTCAAACGCGTTGTAGACAAACAAATTCTGGTAAACGGAATGTTATTTATTTGAGTGTTGAGGAAATGAATAGAATCTTCGTGATAGTTGAGAAGTGGGGCGAGGATCGTTATAAAATACCTGCAGGTGTAGGCACAAAAAGAGAGCAGATTACTGATGTAGCCTCATATGCTATTATTTGTACGTTGCGTATAAATCGCGACCAGCCATGCATTAATATACGGTTGATGTGGAAGAATGCGTCTTATAATAACGTCCTTGTCCCCACGCGAAACCGTTTCACACTCTATAGAATGCTTGAAATCGTCGGTTTCCGCAAGCTAAAACCTATATTAGACGCAAATGTTACCGATATGCTTTATTTTGACACGGTTCTTGAATACGCATACACCACTCTGCTCGACGGTACAAAGGACTTAAATAAATAATTAAATAATTGAATAAATAGCGCAATCTGGCAATGCAAAAGTTATTAATATACATTCCTTTGTAAACAACCCATTTACGCCTTCTAAGCCCGATTAAACCTTCTAAACTAACTGGCTGATTAAGACTTTTACGCTAACTGCAGAGGTGAAGAGCGTTCATTATGCGCTTGGATTTGCAGGGGAAAGATGTTCACTCTCTTACCTTCCTAGGTTAGGCTTGGGTGAAGTAAGACCGACTCCCCTTTCATGCAACTTGGGGGATAAACCCCTCCCCCTTGCTTGCATACCCTCTCCCCCTTTTTTTTGTGACACACACAGGTGCCAACCTCCCCTCCCCTCTCACGGATGTCAACACCCCCAGGTGCCAACCCCTCTCCCCCTCATGGGTGCTAACCCCTCTCAATTTTGCAACAATTAATCAACATTGCATTGCAATTGTACTCTCCCTTTTTGCGGGCACACTACTCGCATGTCCTCTGTGGTGGCGGAGGGGACCTACAAGTTTACGTGGGTTCCGAACCACAAAAACCTTAACATTATTACCTTAAACTATATCCAATCTATCAACATATGCATCTAATCGATTTTTAAACATGTTTATAGACGTGTTACTAAATACTTCTACCAACTATCCAATTTATTTACTATTCCATGTGTAAAAAAATTTTTGCAACTGCTGTCTCGAACCTTCTACTTGTCAGCTTATATCCGTTATTTCTAGTTTTACTATATTGTGTTATTTCGAAAAAGCTATCTCTATTTACGTTATCGAACCCATTCATAATTTAAAAAACTTGGACTAGATCACCCCTTAGCCTCCTAGTTTCGACTATAGTCAATTTTTAACTCCGTAAGCCTATCCTCGTACGACTTTGACCTAAGCGACGGAATCATCTTAGTTGCTCGTCTTTGAACTCTTTCGATTTTGTTTAGATCCTTGCGCATATGCAGATTCCAAAATTGGATCGCGTACTCCAAATAGGGTCTAACTAATGATTTATAAGGAGGAACAATAAGCCTAGTACTTTCTTCGCCTTATTGACTGCTACTGTACTTTGTTTCGCTACTTTTAAATCACCAGTGACTATAACTCCGAAATCTTTTTCCTGATCTAC
>JAJOZX010000128.1:1750000-1762500 GCA_023014485.1 Bathynomus jamesi
TCTTCCCACGTGACATGTGCATGAGAAATAAAATGCAATACAACCCGCATGTTTCAGTATAATATCCTTGGAAACGATATGGGGACCAAACAATCTCAGGCACGCCTAGTTGGGCTAGCTATGAACTTCACAATTACCAAATCACTCCAGGGTTGAAAACCGAGTGAATCAAAATAGTACATTCTTTCCCTATTTTTAAAATAGATTGCTAACCAATGAATCCCCTCACCCCCCGCAATATCGGTTTTAACGATAATCCCATACCAATTTCTCGTACTTGGCAGATTTAATATTTCATTCTTCGCAAACACACTGATAAATTTTGAACGTGTGAAACGGCCACTTTCCATAACTCTCTGGAGTGTGTTCGCATCCATTTTAAAAATCTGTGCCGACGTTCCTGAAACGATCAAACTCTATTAGTGCCTGTGACTCGAGATACAGAAGTACACTTATAGGCGCGTGTATATTGCTTGGCAAATTCCAGCCTAACTGAGATATTCCCACTTTGCTGTGGGCTTAAATGCGTATCTGCGCCAGCCGACAAGTCCGGCGTAATATCAAATGAATAAATGTTAAATTCTTCAACAAATTCTTTCTCCGTTACACCAAAAACAAGTTCGTCACAGGCTCCTGTATTATGAGCCAAGCTGCTATTTGCTCTCGCGCAGAGCGGGAACACAGCATCTGATGAGTAATTCGTAATCATGGCCCCTCCAAGAGCGACGCCATTTACGTATAGAGTAATATTTTTAAGGCCGAAATTCTCGAATTTAAAGGCACTCTTTTAATATTTCCCATTCGTCGATGCGTGGTCCTGCATTCCAATTAATATCCTTTTAGGTAGGATGCCAAGGGCCACGTTTTCTAGTTGTTTCGACGCCAGCCTTGCCAGGACCGTGTACAGTTTGATCTCTACCCTGTTAATTGGGTATTTTACTGTGGTGTGTATTAAGTCTTTCTCAATTTCTATTTGTTTCAGGGAGCTTAATTTCACTCTGCGTATACGTAAATACGTTTCTATGATGTGTATCACAACGGGTTTCGCGCCTTCTTCTTGATCAGACCCCAGATTTATGTAGATCTCAGGAATCGTGCGGGTAAGCTTCAACTTCATATCCACCCCGTTCATAAGCAACTTCTCCTGGAATATGAAGTCTGTACGTAGGCGCCCAAGTCATTCATATATATTTTTTTAGAATTTTTTAATTTATCCTTTATTTCATTTTCATCTTTAGTGTGGTAATACCCCTCGGCGGTTAAAAAGGTGTCCTTCGCTTCTTTTGAAAAGTTGAGGACATTTTCCAGATAGGCTCGTAGGTGGTAGTACCCCGTACCTGCCGAGATGTTAACCTGGTTTAAATACTCTTCACACTGGCTGAATATGGAGTGTAAAAAGTTAGTTTCAGGGTAGGCAGAGTAACTATCATCGCCGTCCGTTCCATCAGAATGGGCTATGCAGTTTAGCATACATGTGCATGCAGCTCGGGTCAAAAACGTAAGGGCCTGAGCTGGGTATCACGAATTCTGTAGGTGCACTGGGTGAACTAATTGTGTTTAATGGGTTCATTGTAATAAAGTCACTGTGCTCAATAGAGACCTGAGTTGGGGCATATCAAAGAGGGACAGTTCCGATTTACAGCATTGTGAGCTACATAGATGGATGAAACGTGTCATGACGAGTCAGAAATAGTGCCACCTCCCTCGACAAGTATTAGTCAACCTATGATTCGTGAGAGTAGCGTCCTCAGCTTATATCAGTTAAAAAAATGATCAGCCATAGGTTTCATACGCTTAGAGCACTTCTTTTTTTGAGTTCCTTTTACGTTTAACGCCACGTGATGGTAACCCCTTCTTCCTGGCAGATCTCTTCTTTCCGCCATGCGCTGGTAACCCCTTCTTCCTGGCAGATCTCTTCTTTCCGCCATGCGCTGGTAACCCCTTCTTCCTGGCAGATCTCTTCTTTCCGCCACCACGCATTTTTCTCTTTGCATCTTTGATGATTTCATCCCGTGTACGTTTTAATTGTTTTTTAGAGCTTCTTTAGGCTTAGTGCCAGCCATTATGTCTTCTGCCGCGTTAAAACCTGTTTGTAACGCCTTCCTCCCTAGGTACCTGGCCCCCCTCTTCAACAGTGGGACAGCGGTGCGTAGCATGGATAAAAAAATGGAACCAAATCCACTCCCACGCTGGCACCTCACTCCTCAGTATACTGTGAACGGTCTTCGAGTCATTATAAACGACGAAAGTGTAGTTTCACTGTTAAGCTCCCATCACCGAATGGGAAATTTTTTCCCTCAATCGTCCTTATATATATCGAGATGTTGGTTAATAGATTAGTCGCAACATTCACATAATGGGGCTTGTCATATGTAATGCTCAAGCTTTTCCCTCTATGGTTGGGGATGTATGCAATGCGCAGCAGACGTGCCTGGGTGTCCTCAACAAATTGGTTCTCTACAATATTGCTGTAAATATAGCACATGTCTGGGGGCGGAGAGCTTTCACCCAATTTCTCCATCTTTAATTGATACATTAAGCTGGACAAGTCATACTGTGCCTCGTGAAAGGTATCTCTTTGGAAGGCTGCGCTATATCGGTCCTCAGCTACAATTGTGAACAGCTCTTTATCTTTAATATTTCTACTAAGCGTTGACTTTAACTTCAATGTGCATGCAGGTGTGTCTATGTTTAAGACTTCAAAAAGTAAATCGTTTGTCAAGCACGACCTTTCAAGACTCCTGTTTAAACCCGTCACAATGTCCATGGCTATATTATAATGCCCGTTTCCTAGCGATACATTTATGCTATAGTACCGTTCCTCACCGCACAGGGTTGAACGAATAGTATTGTCTAAGGTTATGCCTATTTTTTCGCATTCATCGGTTCTTCTAAGGATCAGAAATATGATTTGTTCATTTTTAAGAGTTCAAAATTTGGTGGCTAACTGAAGTTAACATAACCCCACCTCATACGAATCACGCTCCAATTCAATGTGTCCATAGAGTTCTGTCACAAAGTTGGCGAGGGTGTTGTTAGGGTGTACAGACAGGGACGAGGAGGATGGGAGTGTGACGTAGAAATGGCCAGGCGCCATGTTGCATACTGTTTAAGCTTCATTATTGCATCAGCTTTTCTATAGGTGTTGAAGCTTTCTGGGTAACCCAGCCATTTCACCAGGTACATTTTTCTCTTTCCTGAGCCCTTACTTCCTATAATTTTCTCAATTTTAAACACACTTTTCCCTAAATTAAATGCCACTTTCTGCAACTCCTCGCGGTAAAAGCCTCCTGAGATATCTTCCCCATTCAAATCTTCAATGTAATACATCATTATCTCACTTTTAGGCCTCATAGCCCTAATTTTGAAAATCTCACGTGTCCATCCTTGCTCAAATCCCTTCGCGAATTTATTCCCCGAACGTGATAGCCTTACATCATCATTGATTTTGAAGCGCGCAGAGTGTGGCGGTGGCGCTCCATCTCTTGTTACCTCTGGACGCGTACCTCTTTCTAAAACTTCGTTAGGCGTTGTGCCAATCGTACGGTGATGTGAGCGGTTGTAGGATGAAGCCAGTGAACCGAGAATGTATATATATATATATATATATGTGTTTTTATGTGTAAAATAGCGGTGCATGCGTTCCTTTATGGTACGTTGAACTCTTTCAGCTAAAGAAGCCTTATGTATAGAATTGGTAGTGTAGAAACTGATATTAAATTCTGACAGTATGTTCTGAAAAGCACGTCCTATAAATTCTTTCCCCATATCCCCAATGTTTTGGTCGCTTTAGCAACTGTTTCAGGCGATTTATTTTTCAGGGGAATTAGCCACAGATATCTAGAGAATACGTCTGTTATGAATAGGATGTAGCGGTAACCATCGTTATACACTGAATATTTGCATGTCTGTTAAATCCGCCTGCCAAATAGAGTCAATCGAGGCAGCTGCTGTATTGGCCGTTTTAAACCGTTTTCTCACCGGTTTATGAAGTGTATAAGCATCCTGTTCCTGCAGAAATCTCTCAACATCTTTTTTCCTTACATCGTAAACACCTCTGTACCGTCTATTAACGCCACCATAGGAGGCGGGGTTAGAACTGTCATAATAGCGTTTACTTAATATGTTAGCCATTTGCGTATTTTAGAAGCACGTGGGTAGGGCTGACCGTTTGTTCTCTTATTTCTCCTCTTCAGAGGCACTGCTACTGCTGGGGGAGATGGCGTACTCAGTTGTGACACTTGCGAGACTTATTCCAAGTCTTTTAACCTATTCAGATTACCTATCAATGTTTTTGGGACATTTATTTGTTGTAGTCTTGCTTTAATATGCATCCATCCTGTTGGTGAGGGTCTGTCCCACTTTCTCACCAGATCATGAACAATATCAACGATATTGGATCCTTGTACCCTTGTTCCTTCAACAATGACCTCGCCTGTATCGGTCCACTGTATGATGGGATCCTCACTCAATAGATTATAAAGACTTAACCCTTTATTCCTCAATGTATGTGGGAGGCTGTTTTCTAGCATATGTTCGATGTGTTGTGCTCCGTTGTTCTTTGGTTGGTCATCGCCAGGTCCTGTGTCACTATGCTCAGCACTACTCGCGCTGTGCCTACTAACCACGGGGAGCTCTGTAGGGTGCTTATAATCTTCATACTCATGAAGAAATTTCTGCAAAGCCTCTTGGTACAAGATCCTTTTCTCATCAGGTGACTTTTCACTGTTTAATAGGGCTAGCAACTCGTTTTCCATTCTTTTAAGCCTACTTTTACGGGGTTCTAGAACCGTGTCTGGAGTCTTTGAACTTTGTAATGAAGCATACACCTCGTGCGGAATCACAACCACCTTCTTCATTATATTAGTCTAATCAGTAAAGGACCCAAAACTGAAAATAAGATGGGCAGGAATGATCCTCCTCTTTGTACAATAATACGCTTTTTCTTACCCACAGTTTGACTTTTATGAGCGAGCGCTCGTATTATGTTCTTGTAACGACGTAAGCGAGTCTTCTGAGAGGGTTTCATCGGTATATTACATTTTGTAACATTAAGACAGATTTCACAAATGCATTTTAAAAAGTCAGAGTCGATATTTTTAACAAACATCTGTTGCAGTGCCCGGCAATCGTTGATAGATTTTTATTAATTGGTATTTCTTTAGCCTATTTGTCATTCTGGAATATACACCGTTTCAGGTTCGCTTGGGAATATATTCGTTCTTAGAAGCACCCTAAACGTGTTTCGCGGGTGAAGGTCACAAAGCAAATATCCATAACGCTGGTTTGTGGCCTCTTTATAAACCTCCAAAAACTCCTTACGCTGATTCGGGAACATTTGATTGGCTAATACCCCAATTTGTGACATCTCTACGTTGCGCGAATAAGACTAGATATTGTGTATTTAGCGACACATCGCGCATGTATCTATTTTTGAAAAATAGATTCTGTTGATGAAGAAACACGCTTATGTTAAGATGGTGTGGGAAACACTGTAAATGTCTCGGCAAACGTTTTATCCATCTCCAACATGAGATCGTCAATTACAATGACTGTATGTTCATTTCCCTTTAACGAATTAACGTCATAGACCCCTTGTGGAACAAAATATCCCTTGGTACTCGTTGAACACTGATTGATACGTCGAATAGCACCATATAACTTTATGCACAAATTTTGAGAACATCTCCCCTTTTCTTTAATGATTTTAAGCATAAACACAGTTTTACCACATCCTGTAGGGCCAGATATAATACATGTGGATGGGCTCGTGAACCTGAATTTTTCTACAGATCCATTTCTAACACGTCACACTCCTAAGTGGGCCATTTACAAAATATTACAAATTTTGAGTGCTGACCCTTATATTTTGTTTTCTTCTTCCACAGAACCGTGAATGACGACGATGTACAGCACCCCATCATCGATATCACAGACGACCCGTTGACCGTGCAGCTACAGATCCTTCCCCGCCGACGAGCCCTCACCAGCGACACCTGTAGCACGCGCCAGTTCAAAGCGGAGGCGTGATGAAGAACCCTCCACGTCAGGTATAAAGCTCGCAGGATTGCCCGGTTGTTAGACCCCAGTAATAGACCCCAACCCTCAACGTCTTACGAACAACCCCACAATAGTACCTTCCCAAATATACCCCTTATTCAATTCCGGGTACATCATCCACAGCAGCTCCCGTTCTGTTGAGGATGGCATAACATTCGATTGGTGCGCACCGCAACCCCCACCCCGGCCTTGACTAGAAATCGGTATATAGTCAGGGTTGATCCTAGGTCCATGTATAGCAATGGTGTTGAACACGGACTACGGCGCATAGTTGAACGTATTGTAGAGTTTGCCCTTCAGAACCGCGACGAACGTGAAGTCAGGACGAGGCTGTCCTTGGATTCGGGTCAGATGACGGAGATGTAGATGATTTTTGGGTAGTAATACCGTTCAGACGTTTGGCAGCTGAAGATATAGAGTATATATTAGGCCGTATAATGCAGGCCTCTCAAAGTAGTATAGCCTTCAATATGGACAACTTCACGGTAAATATTGACCGTGTATTCCGTGTTGCGGGTCATAGTGCCACACCTATACTCTTAACTTCAATTCTCAGGCTATTTATTAGACGGCATATAAACGTCGATCGTGGTTGCGGCTTTATAGCAGTAGTCTTAGCTCGTATGTTTACTGTACTAAATACACAGGCCCAAAAATTTGGTTGCCTACGGTAGTGGAGCGTGCCCGTAAACTAGCTGTAGACTGTAAACTTGAGTTTGACTGTAATATGGGTCCTGAAGAGCTGAGAAGGGTAGAACAGGAAATGAATGTTCGTATAGTTGTATTTGGACTGGATGATCGTCGTAGAACTGTGTATGTTTTTAAAAGCTGTGTGAGAGATCGTACAAGACCCCTACTTATTTTAGGACTGTCAGGGACAACGTATCTCCCCATCCGTAATATAAGGGCCTTTACGCGAGTTATGATAAAAGTCGAAAATATGGACGACATCATGATTTGTGTAAGGGGTGTATCGAGTTTGCGGATGATATAGTGAAACATTGTAAAGATTGCCACATGGTATGTGAGCAGTGTAAAAGCTCCAAATGTGAAAGCCGTGTAGTTGAAGCTGAGAAGAGGGATTGTGATGTGTGTAGACGCACATTTTTCAATAATAACTGTTTTGAGCTCCATAAATCAATTGGCACGTGCAGGAAAATGAGAATCTGTGAATGTGGTATGTTTCATATGATGGATAATTGGGGAAATTTCAAGCATAAATGTGATGAAATTCACTGTTCTACATGCCATGAGAAATATAAGGCGGTTGGAGTAAAGCATGTATGTTATATGAAAAACGCCAAGCCAAAAAACACCTTGTATAACACTGTACTACGATATAGAAACATACACGAACGCTGAATCCAAAAAGGTTATTCCACATTTACTTGTGAGCCAGACTATCTGTGATGAGTGTATGGAGATCGAGTGTGATGAGTGTCACAAATGTGGTAAACGGACAAGCGTTTTTAAAACGAGTGCACACGATAGCCCTGTAAAACTCTTTGTGTTCTATATTGTCAAGTTCGCGGACAAGTTCAAAACAATAACTGTACATTCTCGCCCATAACGGGGCAAAATTTGACACACAGTTCCTTTATAAGGAGTTGCTTGAGCACGAGTCCTCTGAGATATTTACAGGTGATCCCTTGAAAAGAGGTAACAAACTAATACAGATGCAAATAAGAGGTAATGTACAGTTTAAAGACACTTTATTATTCACACCTTGTAAATTAGCAAAGCTACCCAAGGTAATGGGCGTAGCCGCTAAAGTTTCAAAAGGATATTTCCCTTACACATTTCTCATTAGCGAAACTTTAAATTACGTAGGACTACCACCGCCCAAACATTACTTTAACTATGAATGTATGAGTACAGATGAACGTGAAGATTTTGACCGATACTACAACAGTTTTAATGAATGTAATCCTTATAGTATAGCGTGAATGATGTGCGCGTGCTTAGAGTATGTTTCCAGGCCTTTAGAAGGATGTACAATTTAGGGTTATGACTTTTTAATTTTTTGTCATAAATATTGTTTCCTGTATCATCAATCGATGAACTTTTGCTTGAAAACAATAAAAAAGTGCCTAATTCCTCAGAATTAAAAAAAAATGTCACCCCGAAAGCAAATATAGTAAAGGGTGTCAGGAAATGATTGCCCCCCCCCCCCCTGTACAGAAGAAACTGAAAGGAATAGAAAAAAACAGACAAAACCACGCGAAAGAGCGTTTAATTTTGAATAAAAAACACTTGTTTTAATATCGGGTGTTGCCCCCATTTGCAGCTCTGACGGCCATTAATCGACGGGGGTATGATCCCAGAAGTGTCTCAAAGTTTCTCTGAATCGTTCAAAATAGATGATGCCATGGTTTCTGTGGGGAAAAAAATGGTAAGAATTAAAATCACAGGAATAGAATATAATGGTTTTTATTCAGATTTTAACGCTCTTTCAAGTGGTCTCGCCGGTTTTTATCTATCTCTTCTAGTTTTTGCTCTACAGGGGGGGGCAATCATTTCCTGACACCCTTTACTATATTTGCTTTCGGGGTGACATTTTTTTTAATTCTGAGGAATTAGGCACTTTTTTATTGTTTTCAAGCAAAAGTTCATCGATTGATGATACAGGAAACAATATTTATGACAAAAAATTAAAAAGTCATAACCCTAATGTACATAGGCCGTTTCAAATGCGATCCGTTGCAAGTCGCAACTACCATCGCCTCATTATTTTTTACGGTGTTCAAAAACAACTTCATGCCTAAAGACACCTTAGCCATTATCCACAGAAACAACCCCCGCAGTTATGGTCACAAGGCTATTTACTGGCTCATACACCTACAACAGCAGACGGTGTATACATAAAGCATGCTCGCAACACGGGCGAAGTACCCATTAAGGTTAATGGTCGTGTTTTTTGGGTTGATGGGTTAAGTGAAAACCATGCCACTGGTGAGAAGACTGTGTTCTCCTTTAACGGCTGCTGGTGGCACAGGTGCACCCGTCCGGAGTGTGGTATCGTAGGAGATATCCACGGTAGATCGCCAGCCGACTGTCTTGCGTGGACCCGCACTCGCGATCAACTTATAGGCTCCCAGTTCACTCACGAAGTTTTGTGGGAGCATGAATATGATGCACGGATGGAGGCAGATGGACAGTACCGTGAAGAAATAAACACGATCAAACGTTCAATGGTGCAGGATCCTCTCAAATGGGGTGATAGCTTGTTCGGAGGGCGTGCAAGTCCCTTCAAGCTATACTCTCCGTCTACGGAGGGTGTGAAGCTCCATTACTACGACTTCTGTTCTTTATACCCCTACGTGATGAAGAACAAGCCGTACCCGGTAAGCGCACCTGAAAAAATGGTGGGTCCCGCTATACCAACCATCGAGGAGTTTTCGACCAACTTGAATGAGTGCTACTTTGGACTCCCTTTCGTAGATGGGCTCCCCCCCTCGCGATTTATGGATGCCGATCTTACCCGTCGTTATAGATCACAAGCTCATGTTTCCCCTGTGCGTGAAGTGCGCAGAAGAGAACAATGGTGATTGTGACCATACACCTAACAAGCCCTGAACTGGATCTAGCCGTTCGCCATGGGTATAGAATAATGAAGATACATGAGGTGTGGAGGTTTCAGAAGCTACCCAACCTTTTCACACCATACATAAACGCATCTTTTAAGGATAAGTTTGAGGCGTCAGGATATCCGCGAGGGGTTGATACCGAAGATGAAAAAACGTCTTATATTCAGCGTTACCGTGAACGTGAACGTATACAGCTTGATCGTACCCAAATTGTAAAGAACCCTGGCAAGCGTTTTAGTGCAAATTTGTGCCTAAATAGTCTTCGGGGAAAATTTGCACAGAATACCGGCAAATGGAAAGTTCATTTGGCACAAAGTTATAGTTCTGGGATTACGCCAACGCAACCGATAAAGAGGTCATGGAGATTGTGAATGTAGGTAATACTTACATAATAAAGTACAACAATACCGAATTGGCCAAAGATACCTCAGGGGTTACAAACATTCCTGTAGCCAGCTTCACAACAGCCTAGGCACGCATCAAACTTTGGGGCCTATTGCATTCTCTTGGGCGGAGGGTTTTGTATGCCGATACAGATAGCGTGATATTCACAACGAGGGAAGGTGAATACATGCCCGCTATTGGGGAGTTCCTAGGAGAACTAACTGATGAGATCAAGGATGAGTATGGAGACATTGCATACGCAGACTCGCTTGTGTCAACAGGTCCGAAAATGTATGGGGTACGGGTGAGGATAGGGGATGTTACGAAGTATATCGTGAGGGCTAAGGGTATCACGGTTAACCATGCGAATCGGCAGGTCGTTAACTTTGATTCGTTGAGGGAACTAGTTTGCTTGGAAGATGATGAGACTGACCAGCTACCCCATCTGACTGTAGGTACCCACAATTTTCGGGCGCAGAAGCTGGGGGGCGTGAAGGAACTTAGGGGTACAAAAGTGTGCCGGAACACCTATAGGAAACGTTACCAGGTACCTGGTATCTATGATACCATTCCCTTTGGATACCATAATCTTTGATATGTCTATTGTTAACTTATTTATTACACGTATTTGTAAATATATATACCTTGAATATTTCGTTTATTAAATAAATCGTGTTTCAACTAGCGTTTCACTTTTCTCCTTTGCGTGCGTGCGTGTGTACAGTAAAAAGATAAGCCCCGCCCACTGTAAGACCAGCAACGTGAGTCATGCCACAACCTGAGCATGCCTCTATCCCTGCGTGCTCAGTTGACCTCTGTATACCCTTGAGCTCAGACGTGTATTCTCTCACGTAGAAGAAAAATAGTAATGGCTACCTTTAATATTGCGTGTCCAACATTTATGAAGTGGTATTCAGCAAAGTGCATAGATGTGGTGGATACTGAAAAACTCCCTATTACCCCTTCCTTTGCCTCTTTTAAGGCTACATTGATCCGTGCGAATGACCAAGATGTCCAAATACTCTACGGGTATTCTGGCGAGGGCGTTGTAGGATTTCATAGTACAGACGATGTACTGAAGTACGTTATAGACCTAAGTTTTATAAAGGCTCACATATACCGCGAAGTAGAAGCAACACGTTCAGTAGATAAACAGCGGTTATGGATAGTGAGTCTTGTGGATGAGTGGTGTGACAAGCGCTATTATATCATGTTACACCATACCGACTAATCGTACTCTACGGTTGAAAATGTAAATCTTATCATGGAGAATCTTAAGTATTTTTACTAATATATTAATATATATCATGATGAGGTTTGTAGTGAGGTTGTGGCTAATGGGCTGTGTGAGTTTTTAACAGATTTTAGAGAAGAGTATCGCTTGTTAAACAAAAAGGCCAAATATGAGCATATATTTCTCTCTAATAGTGCGCTGGTTTGTGAAGATGTTTAGATTGTAGAAATGAATGTCTGGTGAGTGATAAAACATTAAATTCGTTTCGGGAAATTCTGTTTGTTCAAGAGTGTTTGAACCAGCCTGTACACGCTTTAGCAGTATGACGCATTCCCGTGCCGCTCACCCGTGTACCTCACGAACCATACGAATTCGAACAAACCCATACACGTTTCATCAGCGTGACTAATCCTGCCCCGTCGAGCCGATCCGGCCCCCTGTGGCTCATAGTCATCTCAGAGCTTGAACCGAGTGGACGTGCGAACACGATGGAACTTCCTTTGAGAAGCATTCTCAACGCCTAGTACGATGTCTCCGTGACGAAGTCATTGCGCGTGTTCAGGCGTGAAACCGGCACCATTAACTATGTACTTGAAACGATTTGCAGGCAAGCAAGCAAACGTAATGTTATTTATTTAAGTGTTGAGGAGATGAATAGAGTCTTCGTGATAGTTGAGAAGTGGGGGGAGGACCGTTATAAAATACCTGCAGGTGTAGGTACAAGAAGAGCAGATTAGTGACGCCCCTCATACGCCGTTGTTTGCACGTTGTGTATAAATAATGAACAGCCATGCGTTGATATACGACTGATGTGGAAGAATGCATCTGATAATAATGTTCTTGTCCCCACGCGAAACCGTTTCATCCCCGACAGAATGTTTGAAATCGTCGGATTCCGCAAGCTGAAGCCTATATTAGACGCCCGTGTTACGGATATGGTTTATTTTGACACGGTTCTTGAATACGCATACCCCGCTCTGCTCGACGGATTTATCGAATCTAGGAATGAACAGGGCGAGAATGGTCTAGAGCTGGATGCATATTTAAAAGGTTTAGATTTTTCGAAATATCCTGAACTTTGGTGCTAAGTACTTGAGCGGTACAGGGCTGAGCTCACCTACACTGTTTACCCTGAAGAGCTGTACCTCTATATAATGAATAGCTGTCGTTACGACTTGGAAGATTATTTCAACTGCCGCTATGCAGAGTGAAGAGTTCACGATTGAAAATCTCGG
>JAJOZX010000128.1:1765000-1810000 GCA_023014485.1 Bathynomus jamesi
TTTGGAGATGCTTAATAAGTATATAAGACCCCACTTCCTGCAAACGGGCCGAAATCTGAACTGAGGTAAAGTACCGTTAAAAGCGAACCCCAAAATGTTGGGTATTTCCCGTAAAAGGTTTTATACACTCGCGTAAATCTATTTTCTGGCATTTTGCTTTACTAATATTTTACAGATATTGCACCAGCTCTCATCACATTGTTAAATATAAGTCCTTTGGGAGCAGAATTTCAAGTGAAAGTAATAATCACTTTGCTGCTGTTAGTCTGTTTACTCGGGCAATTTGGATATTAACTTCATCGGCCCCAACGTAATAAAATTGGAATGAATGTTAGCTAAAGCTTATACGCGTACACACTCCATATTAAATAAAGATTAAATACAATTTATCTACTACGCTAATTGCTTATTTATAATTAATTTTAAAAGTAAATCAATTAACTTTCGATATGCTAATAAATTTATGACATCCCTATTGATGTGTCGCGGATACAGAAAAAGAAATTACACTAAATATGAATGCAATCAAACAGTGCAAGTCTAATTTGTTTGTATTAATAAGTACCCATTTGAAATTATTTTAATTCTCGATCATAGTTGAGTGAAATGACTGTTGCTTGTGATTTTTATTTATTGCTTTATTCAATATCATTAAAAGTTATCGGTTATGATATATATATATATATATATATATATATATACATTTATCATTACAGTATACATATGAGAGTTCTCTTTTCATCTTCTGCACAACTTGTTTTTGTAGTTATCGCTCATTACTGCAATGAAACAGGATCAATAAAAGTGTTTTAATTTCACAGGAATAGAAGTTTTTGCGATGTACAATCAATCGTCGTCAGTTGTATTTATTTAAACGACTTTGAATGTATATATAAAAATCATCTGGCATATTTACTATCTGTTGATATACACACCCACCCAGATATACAAGGTGTTTCACAACCGGTCTGCCATACTTTGGGGGTGATTTGTGGGGTGATATCGAGTAAAAAAGTTAATACAACATAGATGCTATTCCCAACTGTTGCGGAGCTACGGACATTTTAAGATGTGCAAACAACAAATCCCTACTTGTATGTAATTCGATAGATGGCAGCACTGATGGTAGTTTCGGTTAACGAAGTTACTACAACTAATCCTCAGTTTTTTTCTTTCATTTGGTTCTGATCTGTGGTACGAGACACTCTATTGGGCTAAGGTGAACAATCAAAATGAATCTACAGTTAACACCCGCTGATATCCATTTCATTTATGGATTCTGTGATGGTAACAGCAGAGCGGCAGTTGAGGAATATAAAAGACGTTTTCCGAACCGCCGAATACCGAACAGGCAAGTGTTTAGTGACACACCAGAGATTAAAAGAAACAGGGACAGTTGTTCCACGTAACCAAGAACATGTAGCACGACGGTCCGTTGCTATGGAGAAAAGCATATTGGACCTAGTACAACGTAGCCCAACTACCAGTGTTCGAAGAATTTCTAGAGGAATTGGTGAATCTTCATCGCGTGTATGGCGAACCATACATGATGACGGTTTGTATCCCTATCATTTGCAACGTGTACAAGCTCTTCAACCAGATGATTATGATAAACGTGTTCAATTTTGCCAGTGGATAGTTATGCATCGCCAAATTCTTAATCGCTTACTATTTTGTGATGAAACAAAATTCATTCGCGGTGGAATCAACAGCAGACAAAATTCCCACTTGTGGTCCGCGGATAATCCCCACGGTATCGTTGAAGGAAACTTTCAACATCGATTTTCGGTGAATGTTTGGTGCGGTGTAATTGGAGATCAGCTGATTGGACCGTTCGTTTTGGAACAACGATTAACTGCTGATATTTATCTGAACTTCCTGACGAACGAATTGCCGCTTTTGATGGAGGACGTGCCCTTGGATGTTCTTTCAGCACGATAGGGCGCAGGATGTTCGCAGGACGTGCGCAGGATGTTCTTTCAGCACGATAGGGCGCCACCATATTTTGGTCATCATGTTACGGATTACTTGAATCAGCGGTACGGGAATCGTTGGATTGGTCGTGCTGGTCCAATATCGTGCCCCCGAGATCTCCGGACCTAACCCCGTTAGATTTATTTTTATGGAGCCTTATGAAAGAGATGGTCCACAAGACCAAAGTACAAACAAGAGAGGGAACTCTTGCGTCGGATTATGGATGCCGCCGCTTACATACGAGAACACCTCGAAATGATTCATTGGGCAGTGGATTCTTGTTTGGAACGAGCAAGGCTGTGCATTGAAAACCGAGGCAGACATTTTGAACATTTATAAGGTGTATCTCATAAAATGTAGCAATAAATACATCAGATTAATACTCTCGTTTATTTTTTTCCGTGCACCTTAAAACGTCCTTAGCTCCGCAACGGTTGGAAATAGCACCGATGTTGTATTAACTTTTTTACTCGATATCAACCCCAAATCATCGCCAAAAGTATGGCAGACCGGTTGTGAAGCAACCTGTATATATTTATTTAAGAAAATTTTACTCTCAGACTAAGGATTTAGATTTTATTTGGCATGCTTTCGCGACAAGTAAATCATGTCCGAGAATGTACTCCCGTAATTCTGAATTTTGAAGCTTGAATTTTGAAGCTAACTGGAAGAGGTCAGAGTTCTTGAAAGTATTCTTAAAACTCGTGTGTATATTATATATATATATATATTAATATATATATATTTTATATATATATATATATATATATATATATATATATATAATGTATATATATATGTGTGTGTGCGTGTGTGCGTGTGCGTGTGTGTGTGTGTGTGTGTGTGTGCATATATACAGTAAACCCTCGTCCGTGTAAAGTCTCCCATTAATACTTAGATACGTAGATTTTTTATTCACACATAAATGAATTTCCCTACCTATATTGTATATGAAATAAGACCATAATAAAATCATAAACATAATGATATTTACATATGATAAATAAAAATATATGGTGCGTATGGTAGACTCATTCACGTGATACTCGCGGCCAAGTGATGTTATGTTCATACCACCGCGCAACTTATCTAGAATCTTTATTTTTTCGGCTAATATCATAACCTTACGACTTTTCTTCTCTTCACTATCACTTGCAGATGCTTTACGTTTTGGTGCCATACTGCTGTCTAAGGGTAATAGCAAAACAACGGCAAAATATGACAAAAACAATCGAACACAACTTCACTGAACTTAACGTGTTAGCGGGACTGAGACAAAGAGTAATACAAGGGCTGACGCGAGAGGGAGGGAGATGCGGGAGTGTTGGAGAGTGTAGGAGAAAACACGAGCGCGCATTGGCATACGTACAGTACTACTGTATTAGTGTGTGTTTGGCGGACCGAGTATAATCAAATTTTCCGCTTTCGGCAAATAATTGTTCGCATTTATTTTTCCGTGTATAAGCAAATTCACGTTGGACAAACACGCGTTGGACGAGGGTTTACTGTAAAATGAAAAGGAGCACCAGAGACGCAATAAACATCCTACCTTTTTAATGTAGCAACTAGGTCATGGTTCCGATTAATCAGTTAATCATTGTTTCGAATTTAATCATTAATTATTCAAAAAATATTTTTAGAAAATGATGGGAAATGATTAATTTTCCTCATAATTTCAGCATCATTTTATTTTAAATTTTGTAATGTATCATTTGAAATTGGCACCTTTTTGCGTGTATAAACTATTTAATCCGCCCATGCCTGATTTCTTGAACTAAAGCAAATTAAATGTTTGAGCAAAATGTTTTCTTCGGTCTTATCTCACGCAACAAAAACAATAAAGCTCTTTCTTACTCTTTTCAGAAGTATTTAATTGTTAATAATTTTTAATCAGTTAATCATTGATTAATTAGAAAATTTCATCATTCATCACTTTTTCCTAAAAATGATTAATTAACCATGCCCTAGTAGCAACGTTTCCGAGCACACTGATTCTATCATCAGGGCTAAAAATCAGAAAATAACCAAATAAAACAAATCTGGATATTTCTTATACAATAACTAATGTAAAAAGAAAGAAGACCCCCTCCCGCTCAAAAAAATCGATGACAATAAAAAATAGAAAATCACGAGTACAAAAGAATGCCTTCTACTGGGTGGTCCAAAAAATCTTGGACCCCGAGTCTACCAAGGAAATTGTCAATACCATTTGATGTAATAAAATTTGATTGAATATAATATAACTGTATTCGTTCGCAGAGCATTGTTTCACGTCAAATATATTTACTTGGTTGGAGCAATTAATGTCTCGCAATTACAACAAATTTTCAAAGTGCCCCCTATCTTCATCAATGCACAGTACAACTCGCCTTCTGGACTGATCAATTGCTATGTTTATTTATCCAGGCTTTGCCAAACTTTATTAACGCGCTCGATGAGGTGGTTTCCATCCCGAATGGACTCCCTATAACGCGTGTTTACACATTCTTTCCCATACATAATACTCTACCGGATTGAGGTCAGGTGAACTAGGGGGCCACATGCCAGGTCGCACGAAGTCAGGAAGTCACTTGTCTAAGTATACCTGTGTAACCTTTGCTGCGTGAGGTTTAGCTATGAGGTTTAGCTACATCTTCAAGTAGTACAGTACAGCGTGGTAAACAATGATTGCCCCCCCCCATGCACAGATAAAACTAATAGAGGTACAAAAAACTGATTGTTGCATCTTTTGGACAATTTAATTCTATGTCTAAACCAAACCACTCAATAGTTGGTGTTGCTTCCTTGTGCTTGGCGGACGGCTTCAAGTCGGCAAGGGTAGGAGGTGAGGAGAGACTCGAAAAGGTCAGTTTCGTACTCAAGATTTCGGAGGATTGTTTCGATGTGCTGCTCCATGATCCGGCGGCAGAATCTGGTGGCTGGTAGTTCAGCAAGCATCAGGGATTCCACTCGGTCTTTCAGGATGGATCCTGAAAGATTCTGCCACCGGACCATGGAACAACACATCGAAACAATCCTCCGAAATCTTGAGTACGACACTGATCTTTTCGAGTCTCTCCTCACCTCCTACCCATGCCGACTTGAAGCCGTCCGCCAAGCACAAGGAGGCAACACCAACTATTGAGTGGTTTTGTTCAGACGTAGAATTAAATTGTCTAAAGGATGCAAAAATCAGTTTTTTTGTACCTATATTAGTTTCATCTGTGCAGGGGGGGGGCAGGGCAATCACTGTTTGCCACCCCCTTATGTATTCGTTCCCACCAAGTTCATCCATAATAGGTACGCGGAATCTTGAAGGACTGTTTCAATATATGTCCTTGCATGAACCTTTGTGTTTGGTGGTATAACACTCAGTTGGGGCTTTCCAAGTTTTGAGATAGCAAGGGCAACCATTACTTTGTTGCTGGTGTGTTCTTGAGTTGCTCTGAGTCGCTCGGAAGGAATTTCGGATTTCTTTGCAACATTTGCACAGACACGATAGTTTTGAGTGTTGATGGGTGGCGCCACTAAAAATGTTTTTTTCATCTTCAATGAACGCTCTGTTGACCTTGTCTGTGGTCATTTTGTGTAAGATTTGCCTGCATCGAGCCAGTCTCTTTTCACGAACTTGAGGCATAAGCTTTTTAAAGCGAATCCTCTTGAATGTTTTTAAATTAAAGTCGAGCCTCTTGATTCGATTCGCGGAAGACCTGCTAATTTTCAGAAGACGAGCAGTTTGCCTAGCATTTTTTGCTTGTGATCCTCTTGACTACAAACAAGTTCAATTGCATTGATGTTCTGCTGGGTCCTTGCAGTCTTTGATCTGGCACTTACAACTTTTCGTATACTTTCGTTAACTTTATGTTAACTTTACTGAGGTAAAGTTGATTGTGCTCAAAGACCAGTTCTTATTAGGAAACATGGCCTTAATCTTCTTTGCACCATAGCCATTATCTTGCCTAAGTACTTTGATCACAGCCTTCTCTTCGTTTGTTAATGGCGTCACTGACAACGGTTTATAAATTTTCTCATATCTAAAGAAAAGAGCAATGAATTGTAAAGTAAAACGGATCACCTGAAGATCCGTCACCCCAGCCTTTTTTAGTTAGCTTTATAAGGCTAACTAACGAAAATATCACGACTTAACCTAACCAATCGTTACGTCAACTGTACGCCCTTGACGATTGGTTAGGTTAGGTCGTGATATTTTCGTTAGTTAGCCTTATAAAGCTAACTAAAAAAGGCCGGGGTGACGGATCTTCAGGTGATCTGGTAAAACTAAAGAATAATGGACAAAAAATTGTAAATAAATCTATAAATAATAGTTAAACATGGGACTATAGCATGCTGCGTATACAAGCATTGGCTTTTCACCTCACTTAAGCGTAGTGAATATGCGCCAAGGACTAGACTAGTTTATGTCGTTCGGAAAGGGCCTAAACTAGTTGCCTGAACTTTTGAGAAATAGCCTGAATTGTCTATATACTGTGTGTGTATATATATATATATATATATATATATATATATATATAGATAGATAGATAGATAGATAGATAGAGAGACAGATAGATGATATTACACAAGCTATAGGGAAACTAAAAACACACTCTTTGGCAGGCCCGGACAAATGGAATGCCACACTGCTCAAAAACTGCAAGAATGAAATCGCTAAGCTCCTATATTGGATATGGAGACGATCACTAGACAAATACCGGAGAAATACTGAGCATTCTGAAAAGAGCGACCATAGTTCCAATATATAAAGGAGATCGATCCGAAGCCAAAAACTATATGCAAGTGTCGCTTACATCTCATCTCCCCAAAATATTTTAAAGAATAATTAGAGAAAAAATCTGACTTTTCGGAAACTCAGAAAAAATTAAATGGTAACCAACATGGATTCCGGTCAGGAAGATCATGCCCATCACACCTGATAGAACACTATAACAACATTAGTGATGCACTTCAAGGTTTCCGAAGCACAAACAAATCCTGAAAGGACACCGAGTCGATGATGTTCAGAACATTAAAAGAAATTCGACGGAGCAGCTTTTGGCCATTCAGAAAAGTGCTTTCGAAAAAAGTTTTCAACAGTGGCAGGATCGTTGGGCAAAGTGTGTGGCTTCAGAAGGAGCGTACTTTGAGGGAGATTAAGCCCCAAAACCCTGTAAGTACAATACTCTGTCTATAATCGCATCAGTCCGGATACTTTTTGAACTAACCTCGCGTGTGTGTAATTGTGTATATATATATATATATATATATATATATATATATATATATATATATATATATATATATATATATATGCTCGTGTGTGTGTGTGTGTGTGTGTATATATATATATAATATATATATATATATATATATATATATATATATATATATATGCTCGTGTGTGTGTGTGTGTGTATATATATATAATATAATATATAGTATATATATGCTCGTGTGTGTGTGTGTGTGTATATATATATGTATATATATATATATAATATATATATATATGTCGGAAGGAGGGGACTAAGGGCGAGCGCCCACAAAAGTGACCCTCCACAGACGGAGAGAGCCAAAAATAAGATCTCCAACGCTCAATGATGCCTTTTTTTTTTTAATATAAATTTTGAAAAGGTTGTGTAGTGTGAAAGATGCATGTATGTGTAGTGAGAAATAGAGGGAGACGTGTCTGTTTGAGAGCATGCTGAACTGCTCACAGGGTAGATGAGATACGGTAAAAGATCAGCTGAGGAAGACAGTGACAGGAGAAACGGGAGTTTCAGCACTTCCTGTCTCCTGTCTAACATCCACCCCGGAATATTTTCCTGGTCGAGTGGTGTCTACAATCTCCTCCTATAATGTATATATATATATATATATATATATATATATGTGTGTGTGTGTGTGTTACAGTTACAGTCAATCTATGAAACCAATCATTTCACGTTTTCACGTAGTGCCTAAAATTTTCAGGTATTTTGTGTAATTCGATTAAGCGATTAATGACTTCGTGAAAGTTAGGTTAGTTGAGGTTTAAGTTAGGTTAGTAATGCGTATTACCTATGTTTAAGAGTCACAGGTATTAAGCGAGGTGCCTGAAAGTTTTAGGCATTACGTGAAATGATTGGTTTCATAGAGTGACTATAACACACACACACACACACACACACACACACACACACACACACACACATATATATATATATATATATATATATATATATATACTAGAACTGGGAGGGGCGGGTGTGTTAGTGAAACCTTCCCTGGTTCTCCCTTCATGTGTAAACTAAATTTGGTGCTCTTTACCCTAGCCATTTAGGCGTGCATAAACGAACAAACATCATCCCCTACACACACACACACAAACAATATATGTGTGTATATATATACATATATATACAACGTAATTATTTCACCGAATGGTTCCCTAATATACGCTCGAAATAATAAAAACACAATGAATGATAATTACATCCTACTTTCTTTTTACGTGTTACTTTAATGTCGTTAAGAGCAATTCAAAGATACCCCTTCATAATTGCAAAGGTAAAAAATAACTCTGTTCCTGTTAATTTTGTTCATTTACTGGTGCCAGATGGTGTAGGCAGGTTTTACAATTGGGAATAAAATGTTTAAAAAGCGAAAGTCAGATTTTTGAGATTTAAGTTTAGAAGATTTATGCCGCCGGCCATAGCAACCGTACCTTCTCTCTCTCTCTCTCTCTCTCTCTCTCTCTCTCTCTCTCTCTCTCTCTCTCTCTCTCTGTATACAGTATATATTTTCTGGCATGCAAAAATATGGGAAATTGGACATACTGTATTGAGTTTCATGAATAGAGGAAGGTGCAAGTGATTTAAATGTGTGAGCTATTTATGCATCAGTTTATTGGGAACTCCATTATAAAATAAAAGAAAGAGCTGTTTCAACAGCAACAGGCGTTGAAGCTAATGAAATGACAACCTCACTCGCCTAGTTTTAATCTCACTGAATTGTTGAGATAAACATGACAGAAGAGGGGAGAAGAAGAGAGCAACCAATGTGGATATGCTGTGGGATATGTTGCAGTGGGAATAGAATGAAATCGAAGGTGAAACGCTACGTAGATTAATTATCTGACAAATTATAGAGAAGTGTAGCAGTGTTTGTCTAAAAGGAAGGATATCGTCAAGAATTCTCAACGGTAAAGGCACTGTAGAAATAGATCTTTATCGCATGTTCCATCTGGTGGAACTCCGAATAAACTGATCTAAATAGCATAAATTTTTGTCAATTTTCCCCTACTTTTTGCACGCCTATATATATATATATATATATATATGGTTTTGTTTTGTTTTTACTCTCGAAATAGGAAACGAATCACAGATCTTTTTTTTGGTGGGGGATGTTTTGGTTAAGAGATCAAATTCGGGTGAGCCCGCTTGTCTTCACAGTTTTTTGCAAAAGTACCTCAACGAATTCTTACATGCATTGGTTTTCGGCTCACTCCTTCGACACCGAAAGGGGTATCTTTATAGGCATCTTTTTTCGAGCTTTTGGAATTTGCAGTCCTTAACTTTTAGATTATGAAATTAATTATATTAAGAAGTCATTTAGTATACAATATAAGATTTAGTATACAGGATGTTTCAGGAGGAAAGGTCAATACTTCGGGAGGTGATAGTATCGGTCATTGTGAGAAAAAAAGTTCATATGAAAATGTGTCTAATTCTGAATGGTTGCGGAGATAGAGCTGTTTGAATCTACAAATACAAAAGCATTGTTAATGGTAATCAAGAAAGAGAAACAAATTACTGTTTCTAACATTTGTTGTTTAAACATTGGCATTTTGAATGGTATCAGATACAGAAATCACAAATTTGTTACAGTTTACAATACGTTTTCGAAAATCCCACCGTCAACCTCAATGCACTTTGCAACTCGTGTGCGAAGATTGCGTGTTGTTCGTCTGAGTTGATCTTGACGTTCCTTTATGCGGGCAGCAGCATCCAAAATGCGCGCGAGTAATTCGTCTCGTGTATCCACCTTTCTTTTGTAAACTTGACTTTTCATCCAACCCCACAAACAATAATCTAACGGAGAGAGGTCTGGAGACCTTGGTGGCCATTGAATGGGACCACCGCGGCTGATCCATCGACCAGGGAAAGTTTGATTTAGGTATTGCATCACCAGACGGGTAGAATGTGGAGGAGCTCCGTCATGCTGAAAGTACATACCAGCGCGTGTAGCCAAAGGAACATCCTCCAATAGTCCTGGCAAACCATTTTGCAGAAATTCTAGGTAACTTTGTCCTGTAAGACGATTGTCTAAAGTAACAGGGCCAATTAGCTGATCATCGATGATACCGCACCACACATTGACGAGAAGCGATATTAAAAATTTGTTTCCACGGTGGCATTTTGATTTTCGTCTGACCATCGATGAGAGTTACGAGTGTTGTTGATACCGTCACGGGTGAAAGTAGCTTCATCGGTGAACAGTATTAATCGAAGCAATCGGCGATTAGCATTTACCCAATGACAAAATTCCAGTCGCATGGCAGCGTCTCCTGGTTGAAGGTGTTGTACACGCTGTACATGATATGAATGCAAGCCTTCCTCACGTAATGTTCGCCATACTCTTGTGTGTGGTACACCGAGACGTGTAGAAATTCTTCGTGAGCTAGTAGTAGGACTACGCTCTACTAACTGAAGAATGTTTTCCACTTCATCCACATCTTGTTGACCTTCACGTTCAGATGAAACATGAGCGCTGGGAAGTGTACCAATCTCACGCAATGTGTTGAAAACCCTGGTAAACACTCTTTGATCCGGAATTCTGCGGTTCGGAAACCGTCGACGGTATTCTGCAACAGCAGCTGTTGCACTTCCATCACAAAAACCGTAGACATACACCATATCTGCATATTCGGCATATGTGAAGGTGTGTGGCATTCTTAACACTGCTTCAAACACCAAACAATGTCACTCACAACAGTCACACTCACAACAGTCAGCTGTCGATTGGCTTGTTACATGCTTACATTACAGCTTACATGGTTCAAGGTTATAGGGGAGGGAAGGGGGAGGAAGAGCTGCGCGCGCATCAGATTCAAACAGCTCTATCTCCGTAACCATTCAGAATTAGACACATGTTCATATGAACTTTTTTTCTCACAATGACCGATACTATCACCTCCCGAAGTATTGACCTTTCCTCCTGAAACACCCTGTATATATATATATGTATATATATATATATATATATATATACTGTATATATATATATATACTGTATATATATATATATATATATATATATATATATATATATATATATATATATATATATATATATATATATATATATATATATATATATATATATATACAGTATATACACAGGGCGTCCCAAAAAAATGTATACACACTTTAACAGCTGATAGCTCAATTGATGTTTCTTTCTTTCCAAGTTAAACCCATTAGAATTAATAATGGCAGTCAGACTAAGCTTTGAACAAAGGAAATTCATTCTAAAATGCTACTGGAAGTGTGAAAACGCAGTTAAAGTGCAAAGACAGTTTAGGAGGGAGTTTCAAACAGATCCACCAACGCGACTTACCATCACTCGAATTAGAGATAAGTTTGAAGCCGATGGAACTGTTCAGAATGTCCACAAGAAGCGTTCCGGAAGACCACGGACATCGACAAGCCCCACAAAGCAAGAAAGAGTACTGGAAACGTATCACCAAAGTCCAAGAAAATCTGTGCGGCAAGCGAGTCGTGAGGTAGGAATTTCAGAATCGTCTGTCCAACGCATTTTGAAGCGCTGTCAATGGAAAAGTTACATTCCAAGATTAGTCCATGCTATTAATGAAGATGATGATCCGGACCGAAGAGTGGAGTATTGCGAGTGGTACTTGGCACGATGTGGATGTGGATTGGACGAAGGGGTTTCGTAGAATACCCTCCGCGTTCACCAGACCTCACACCACTAGACTTTTTTTTATGGGGATACTTAAAAGACAAAGTCTACGCTATAAAACCTGCAACAGTCGCTGAATTGAGAGCAGCCATTGAACGAGAATGCACACAAATACCAAACGAAATGTTTCGTGATGTTTGCGATTCCATTGCTTCGCGTTATCAGCAGTGCCTGGACCAGAACGGACGTCAGTTTGAAAACAGGCGTTGACAAAACAATTAAATAATGTCTGTAGATTCTATTACATTTTGAAAATGAAATGTATTTTAATAAACACTGCCTTTATAATTATTTAAAGTGTGTATACATTTTTTTGGGACGCCCTGTATATATATATACACACACACACACACACACATATATATATATATATATATATATATATATATATATAGTATACAGTATTAGGTTATACTCGTAACTTTATCAATAAATCGTATCACTTTGCAAAAAATAATTTTTATAATGTGGTTAAGAAAGATTTTACCAGAGAAAAATTAATTGTCTTACCCTTTGTATTTGGTACACCGCATGGAAGTTTGCCACAAAATAAAAAAATAATTTGTAAGTTACCGCAAACTACAAAAACTTTGTTGCGTGCAACATTCAAAATAACAATATTGGCATCTACAAAATTCCATGCGCCGAATGTAACAAGGTGTATTATAGGTGAAACCAACGATTACAAAAGAATATATCAGCACAAATATGGTGTGAGGGAGAGAATGCATCAGCCCAACATTTACATAGAATTAATAACGAACATAATTTTGTCTTAAATAGATCATCTTTATTATTAAATTATAAAACTTAACATGAAATATGTAGGAAATTGATAGAATCTTTTCTCATAAAAAAATACACCTAAACTTTAATATACACAAAGGATTGTTTCGTATTGATAATGTTACATATGGAATTCTTTTAAATTAAATATCTTAAACTACTTTAATCCTGCCAGATGTTCCTCGTGCATGCGCATAATTAGTCGCAGCTTTGCTACCTTCTCTCACTTTGTGTTTCTGTGGGGCTGATCGAAGAAGGATGTCTCCCTCAGAAAGCTTTGTCGATGATTTTAGCTTAATTTTAGATTTTAAGATTTAGCTTTATTCTTTTATTTTAGGGATTTTTCTTTATATACTTTGTGCGGTTATTGCATTATATATATATAATATATAATATAATATATATATATATAATATATATATATATATATACAGGGTGTACATAAAGTCAGGATCTATTTTTGTGAAGCACTTTGAAATTATATGGAATTCAATCATAAAATGATAAAGTGGTAACATTTATTAAATAATTAAGAGTAGGATTCGACGTGACGCCCATCAGTATCCCTCCACAGCTCAAATCGTTCCGCAGCATTTCTAAACACATTCTGGAGCATTTGCGGGGTTATGTTATCTGCAGCAGTTCGTATACGTGTACGTAAGTTTTCAAGACTCGTAATCTTCGTCTGATAGACGTGCGATTTGATAAAGCCCCATGCAAAGAAATCTAAAGGGGTTAAATCTGGTGATCTCGCTGGCCAAGGTCTTTTGTTGCTTCCGCGTCCGATCCAGCGATTTGGAAAACGTCCATTTAGATAATCCTGAACAATTTTGGCATAGTGACAAGGAGCACCATCATGTTGATAGACGACGGTACTAACAATCCTATCCCCGTCGTCTATCAACATGATGGTGCTCCTTGTCTTAGAAGCTGTTTTAGAAAGAGAGTACATGTAATCTTTCCAGTAAGAATCACGGAAAAAGGGAACACCAAGAATGTGAAGAGAAGAGGAAGGATTGAGTTGTGCATTGTTGAAGATAAGGGGATAGTTGTGTAGAAGATTGTGACGAGTAAACATATGAAGGAATTGGGTTTTCGACCACAAGTCATGAAATTATCTCTACCCTAATCAGAAATAGTAGAAAGATCAGGTCAGGTGCGGCATAGCCGTCTCACGCGAAACATGGAGTGACTGTTGAAAGGGACGCTTTGTGAATCGGGTGGAGAAATGAAGGTTGGAATCATTAGCATAGGAGTGGATAGGACAAGAAGGACGACTTAATAGATCATTCATAAATAAGAGGAAGAGAGTAGGTGACAGAACAGAATCCTGAGGAACACCACTATTAATACCTTTAGAAGAGGAACAGTGGCCATCTACAAACACAGCTATAGGTCGGCCGAAGAGGAAATCAGAGATAATGGTACATATAGGAGAAACCGAAGGAGTGCAGTTTGGAAATTAAAGATTTGTGCCACACTCCATCAAAAGCTTTTGATATGTCTAACGCAATAGCAAAAGTTTCACCGAAATCCCGAAAGGAGAATGACCAAGAGCCAGAAAGATATGCAAGAAGATCGGCAGTAAAGCGTCCCTTGCCGGACCCATATTGACGATCTGAAAGAAGGTTGTGAGAAGAGAGGTGTTTAAGAATATTCCTATTAAGGATAGATTAAAAACATTTAGGAAGCAAAATTCAAGGCAGTTGTACGATAGTTGGAAGGTTGAGAGCGGTCAGCTTTCTTTGGAACAGGCTGAATGGGAGCGAACTCCCAGCTGGGAGGAAAAGTACTAGATGAAAAAGAAACACGAGCAGTGGCGGTCCTGGAATTTTTGGCGCCCTAGGCGAGATCATGCAAAGGTGCCCTTCCTCTGTCAACCACACTCCCTTCCCCCGGTGCATAACCTCTGCTGAAATAAAACACACTGAACACATTGTCTTTAAAACACAAAGGACCTCCTTCATTTATTGTTCTTAGCTTCAAGTAAGAACAAGTTGTCTTGACACAAAAACTACAAAGAAATCTTGTATGAATAATAATTGAACACTCAATAAAGATTCCCAAATACATTGCAAACAAAATAGATATTCCAATGTATATTGCACACAAAATGATAAATAAAAAACATTAATAAATCACACAATGTAGCTTAATAAAGAAATAAGATTGCCAGCTAGCAAATAACTGAATTTTAAATTTGGTTTGGAAGTTTTAGGTCTAGTTGTTTTCCTATTAAAACCTGATCCTTCTGGTCTTCCTTGATGCAAATTCATCAATGTTGTCATCATAGGAAATCTGCTCAGAAACCGCATGGTTAATGCTGATGACAACAAGATCACTGAGGCGGTCTTGCATCATGGTGGATCTCAGGTAAGTTTTGATGAGATTGAGCTTGGAAAAGCTCCTCTCCGCTCCAGCCACTGTCATTGGAAGGGTGACAGCAACCCTGAGGGCGACCCAGAGGTTGGGATAGATCTCTGTGAGCTGCTTTTCATGGATAAACGTCAGCAGCTGAAGTGCTGTCATGCTCGAAGATGGCAGTTCAGGCAAATTCTTTAATTCCTGTGCCAACTCCCTACCATCTAGATCAGAATGTCTTCGACAGCTTAAAGTGTTGCTGAGGGTTTCTGATTGCTCTGTCATTTCCTCATTTGACAAGTTTTGGAAGTTTGAGAGCACTCCAAACTTGTCTCTCACTTCTCACTGTAAACTAGAACACACGAAATTGTGGAGTGGAGAAAAATCCGTCGCTAGCTACACTCTAATTTACTCTGCTTGATTTTAATAATTATAAACAGTTTTAACTTATACCTATTTCATTGCTTGTTTATTTTAATGAAATAACTTTTAATTTACTTTTATAAATTGACTTTTACAAGCAAAATCAATACCTATCACCAAGGATAAATATCTATCTCCACCCGGGGTTGGTGAGGCCGTGAGATGGTAAATTTCTCGAGCCCTGGACTGGAGCCTGTTTGAGAAAAAACAAAAATCGGGCGTGCTATGTCGCCTCCGCTACCAATTGGCGCCCTAGGCGGCCGCCTATATCACCTATGCCCAGGACCGCCACTAAACACGAGAGAGTTTGCCAAGAAGCAGTTCTTGAGAAGAACAGTCGGGACACTATCAGGACCGTGCTCCTTCCTAGTGTTGAATCCAAATAGTGCGAAAAGAACATTGAAAAAGATTTTAATTTCAGACATAATTAAGTCAGAGAGGGGAGCAGATGGAAAAACAGCATTGGAATCGTTCAGGACTGAGTAGGAGGAGAAAGTCTGAGCAAAGAGTTCTGTTTTAGCAGGAGAAGAGACGACATCTGAGCCGACAAATTGGAAAAAAAGAGGGAAAGAAGTAAAATTGCTGCAGTAAAGTTGCTGCCAGAAAGAGCTAGAAGAATTAGAATAATATAAGTTTTCACATTTTGTGTGATGAAGGAATTTTTGGCGAGTCGAAGAACATTTTCTACGACTCCAGGCATAAATATAAGCTGAGTTCTCACTCAGGAGTTGGATGGCTACGGTACCTTCTGAAAGCCTCTTCTCTGTTGCGGATAGCATTAGGACAGTTAAACAAAGGTTTTTTTTGCATTAGTAGTAGTAAAAGAATATGAATGTATGCCTCCATGCCCGAGAGAATCACCTCCGTGATGACCTCAGCGCACTCGGAGAGGTTCTGGCCACGGAAGCCAGTAATCACTCTATGGGAAATCAAAGGAGTGGTGCTGCCTAAGGGCCTCCCAATAGGCGGCTTCGAAGTACCAAAGGCATCTCTTTTTCAGAGGTTTCAAAGGCCGAACTGGAGCAAAATGACAAGAAACATAAAATTGTGGTCGGAAGAGCCCAACGGAGGAAAAAGTTTGACAGAGTAAGATGAAGGATGAGTGGTTAGAAGTAAATCCAGTGTGTCCAGCCTATCTCCAAGGCGTTGTAAGGAGGAGACTGTGGACACCAATCGACCAGGGAAGTACTCAGGGGGGGACGTTAGAGAGAAGATAGAGAGTGCTGGAACTCCCGTTTCTCCTGTCACTGTTCTCCCTAGCTGATCATTTTCCGTGTCTCATCTACACTGTGAGCAGTTCAGCATGCTCTCAAACACACTTATCTCCCTATTCCTCGCTACATACACATGCATCTTACACACTACATAATCTTTTCAAAATTGAAAAAAAATGGCATCAACATCAAGAGCCTCGGAGTCCCCTGGGAAGCGGACCGTAAATGTCCCCACTTCTGGCTACCCCTCTACCGATACCAGGAACGCAGACCCGGACAAGGGGGGCTGGATCTGCTACCGCCTATTCGAGATGTTCTGGACCTCTGTCTGATTCACATTTCATAAACTTCTGCAACATTCGTGGCCTTTTCTCAAATTTTCAATCTGTTGAACACCACCTCTCCTCCTCTAAACCTCATCTTCTTTTCCTCACTGAAACTCAGGTGTCTGGGGCGACTGACAGCAACCCCTTTTTTGTATCCTCTTACTTTCTCTATACTTAATTTCACTCCAAAGGTGGATGTTGCGTATATGTACGCAATGTCCTAACTTGTTCTCGTATTCCCGAACTCGAATCTACTGAATTCTATACGCTCTGGCTACGGCTTACATATCAATCTCAAACTAAATACAGCTACGTTGTTTACCTTTCTCCTAATTCGACTGACTATACAAAATTCTTTCACTACCTCACTTCCAAAGTGGAATACATTCTTTCCCGCTCTCCCTTTGCTGAAATCTCCATTTTAGGAGGTTTCAATGTTCACCACCACCTTTGGCTTTCCTCCTATTTCACTGACATCCATGGAGAACAAGCTTTCAACTTTTCTACCCTAAATGACCTAAAGCAGATTGTACAGCACCCTACTCGTATCGATCTCCTTGGAGATAGCCCCAACATTCTGTATTTATTTCTTACATCCTTCTTCCTACTCTGTCAAACTTTTCTCTCCGTTGGGCTCCTCCGATCACAATCTTATATGTGTTTCCTGTCCTATTGCTCCAATTCGGCCTTTGAAGCCTCACAAGAGGAGGCGCCTTTGGCACTTCGGCGCCGCTGATTGGGAGGCCCTTAGGCAGTAATTCTCTGATTTCCCATGGAATGATTACTGCTTCCGTGGCCGGGGCCCTTCTGAATGTGCAGAGCGCATCACAGGGGTGATTCTCTCTGGCATGGAGGCGTACATTCCATATTCTATTCCTACTACTAATGCATAAAAACCTTGGTTTAATTTTACTTGTTCTAATGCTACCCGCAACAGAAAGGAGTCTTTCAGAAGGTACCGTCGCCATCCAACTCCTGACTCTCACTCAGCTTATATTTGTGCCCGGAATCGTGCAAAATCTGTTCTTCGACTCGCCAAATATTCCTTCATCAGACAAAAATGTGAAAATCTATCCAATTCTAATTCTTCTCGCTCTTTCTGGCATCTAGCTAAGAACCTCTTCAACAACTTTACTTCCTTTTCTTTCCCTCCTCTTTTCCATTCCAACGGCACAGTTGCCGTCTCTTCTCCTGACAAAGCTGAACTCTTCCCTCAAACTTTCGCTTACAATTAAACCCTGGACGATTCCGGTGCTGTTCCTCCATCTCTTCCCCCATCTGACTTTATTATGTCTGAAATTAGAATCTCTTCTAAAGATGTTTTCTCTGCCCTATCTGGGCTCAACTCTAGGATAAGGTATGGTCCTGATGGTGTTCCTCCTGTTGTTCTTAAGAACTGTGCTTCTGTGCTGACACCCTGCCTGGGCAAACTCTTTCGTCTTTGTCTCTCATCTGGTACTTTTCCTTCCTGTTGGAAGTTCGCTTTCATTCTATCCTTAATAGGAAGATTCTCAAACACCTCTCTTCTCACAATCTTCTTTCAGATCGTCAGTATGGATCCTGCAAGGGACGCTTCACTGGCGATCTTCTTGCATATCTCTCTGACTCTTGGTCATCCTCCTTTCGGGATTTCCGTGAAACTTCTGCTATTGTGCAAGACATATCGAAAGCTTTTGATAGAGTGTGGCACAATTTTTTAATTTTGAAACTGCCCTCCTTCGGTTTCTATCCTTCTATCTGTGCTTTCATCTCTAATTTCCTTTCTGGCTGATCTATAGCTGTGTTTGTAGCTGGCCACTGTTCTTTGTCTAAAGCTATTAACAGTGGTGTTCCTCAGGGTTGTGTCCTGTCACTGTCTTTTCATTTTATTTATTAATGATCTTTTAATTCGCACTTCATGTCCTATTCACTCCTATGCCGATGATCCCACTCTTCACTTCTCCACCCGCTTCACAAAGCGTCCCTCACAGCAGTCGCTTCATGATTCGCGTAAGACGGCTATGGGACACCTGACCTCTGATCTTTCTGCTATATCTGATTGGGGCAAAGAAAACCTTGTGGCTCAGAAACTCGGTTCCTCCCTCTGTCTACTCGTCACAATCTTCCACACGACTATTCCCTTACCTTCGACAACACACAACTCATTCTTTCCTCTTCTCTTCACAGTCTTGGCGTTTCCTTTTCTCGTGATCTTTTTAGGAAAGATCATATACTCTCTTTCTAAAACAGCTTCTAAGAGGTTAGGTGTGCTGTACCGCCTCCGCGGTTTCTTCATCCCCACTCAGTTGCTGTCTCTGTACAGGGTTCTTGTTAGCCCATGTATGGAGTATGTTTCTCATGTGTGGGGTGACTGAACCCACACAGCCGTACTTGACCGGGTGGAATGAAAGGCTTTTCGTCTCATCAATTTCCCCCCTCTTACTGACTGTCTTCAATCTCTCTTTCTTCGCCGCATTGTTGCCTCACTCTCTATTTACTATCGCTATCATAACGGACATTGCTCTTCTGAACTCTGTAACTGCATGCCTCCTCCTTTAAGGAGAGCACGAAGCACCAGACCTTCTACACTTTCTCATTCCTTTTCTGTCCAACTATCTAATGCAAGGGTTAATCGGTATTTTCAGTCTTTCATCTACTCAACCGGACAACTCTGGAACAGTCTTCCTCAATCCATCTTTCCTCCTATCTATGACCTCCCATCTTTCAAACGCAGAATGTCTCGGCATCTCGACAACCCCGGACCTTGTTTTTGGCTCTTTTCTTCCTGTATGGGGGGGCGCTTTCCCAGGCATTTGCCCTTGGCCCCTCCTTCCTGCATAAAAAAAGCTTGTTCACCAGGGATAAAGTGGATATGAATAGAAATTAGAAATCTTCATTGTAACGATATGAGACACAACACAAGTACGAATGTATGCACATCAGTATCTTTTAGTTTGACCTTTAACATCATAGACTGTCTGAATCCACATATGTTAAAATTTTGCGTGGTTTGGAGTACTTTTTCTTGAAAATCGTGCATATTGGCAAACAGTAGTTGGCTCTTTTCCAATGGCCTGTCTAGTTGTTTCCAGGTGTGTTCTGTTGGATTACTGACAAGACTTTGAGCTGGAAAATATAATATTTTACGCCCCATTTTGCCTCTTCAAAGTGCTTGTGGATGCGTGGCAAATGGCTTCGTCCTCCCTTAACAAGTGTACTCCAAGGTGGAACAATGGCAACTCAAGGAGTTTAGGCGTATTTGAGTCAACACCAGACTGGAATTTGCAGTCAAATGGCACCCAGCACTATGATTATGTATTACCGTCGTTTGCAAGCAGTCATTTCACAATATGTTGCCAGCCCTCTCCCAAAACCAAATGCGCCTATTCGAACTAAACTGTCAAATCGAGACTCGTCTGTGAATACAAGTGTATTCAAAATCTGCAAAGGTGTGAGGGTCATTTGCATGGTCGTCCTTTTTGCGATTGACACTTGAATCAGACAGCATGGTGTTTCGCCAAGCCATTTGTCCATTGTAGTCCAGCCTCGAAGAACATGTTGCACTTTTTATCAGTCATTCACCAAAGATGCGATTTCGTCAAAGCTTGGGCGCGGACTAGACTAGACTTGAATAAGTGCCGCTTATTCGTGGTATGTAACAGACGCAGTAGCGTAGCAGTGATTGAAGGGGGGTACGCTGCCCCCCCTTTTGGATCTAGGTACCTATTTTGGCGCCTCTATCACAAAGGATGGCGCCCCATGGGCCATGAATGATATTATATTTTCAGAGGTTTGTTAATGCTCAGCGCAAATTAGTTTCTCCTAAATTTCAACACTTAATTTAATTGGGAGGATGCAGGTAGTGCCTGCTTCTAGGACAATATCCCCCCGTGGACAATATCCCCCAAGACAATAAGTAGTTGGGCTGTTACATCTTTGTACTTCTTTCTTCATGGCTGTGGACCATGACTAGCTACGGCTTGTGCGTTGTAAAGTTGTTGTAAAACTTGTTCACACTGAGTGAATGTGATGAAATTCGAAATATTTGGGTGAGTACATCCAACATTTAAAATGTTCCTAGTTTTTTATATAATTTTTTAATGTTTCTCGGTACCAAAAGTGTTACCTCAAAAAATTTACCCCACTTTATCTGTGAATTATTGCACACTCAACTTCACTTATGCACATACACTCTCTCTCTCTCTCTCTCTCTCTATCGATCTTTCGGTTATATATATTATATAATATATATATATATATATATATATATATATATATATATATATATATATATATATATATATATATATATATATATATATATATATATATATATGTTAAACACAGACCGTGCGTGGAACAAGGAACTCTTCTGGGAAATTACATCCACTATAGTTCGAATAAGTAATGATAAATGACAAATACTATAGTTTTTTCTTTTTTATGATGGAAAGCCCAACGTGGGCACCGGGTTACTCGCAAAGAGGCCCCAAAATATAGCTTCCCTCACCAGCTATCTGCAAAGCAGATAGGATCCAGCTTTGGGACAGGATCTATGGTTTACAGCTTACACCTAGCCTACTACATTCAGAACCTCAATATTCGGAAGAAACTCGTTGCATTCACGTCGGATTCAATACATCAACGAAAAAGGGGTAACTATTGTATTTTTAGCCAAAAAAAAACACTTAAACCTCAACCGGGACATTGAGCGTCCACTTTTCAAGGCACATAACACGTCTGTTTAATATACACAAACTCAGAATGGTCCCCTGAGAAACTTATATGTTAAACACAGACCGTGCATGGAACAAGGAACGCTTCTGGGAAATTACATCCACTATAGTTCGAATAAGTAATGATAAATGACAAATACTATAGTTCTTTTCTTTTTCATGATGGAAAGCCCAACGTGGGCACCGGGTTACTAGGCTAGGTGTAAGCTGTAAACCCTAGATTCTGTCCCAAAGCTGGATCCTATCTGCTTTGCAGATAGCTGGTGAGGGAAGCTATATTTTGGGTCCTCTTTGCGAGTAACCCGGTGTCCACGTTGGGCTTTCCATCATGAAAAAGAAAAAACTATAGTATTTGTCATTTATCATTACTTATTCGAACTATAGTGGATGTAATTTCCCTGAAGAGTTCCTTGTTCCATGCACGGTCTGTGTTTAACATATAAGTTTCTCAGGGGACCATTCTGAGTTTGTATATATATATATATACCGGGTGCGGCAAAAGTAACGCCCTTTTAATAATTGTATCTTTATAGTTTTATACAGTATAACCAACCACAAAATTAATTAAATTCCAGTTATTTTTTAGTTTTTACTGAGAAAGTACTTATTATTTTTCTTAAAATGCTGTATTTTTCTTAAAAACCTTATTATTTCTCTTAAAATGCTGTAATTGATTTATTTCCTTCAATAAAAGAGAATAAACTAAAAAGGGCGTTATTTTTGCCGCACCCATATATATATATATATATATAAATAATGTAAATCCACAAGGAAAAAGAAAAATGATTCCAAGGGCTTTCGTGTATTCAGAAGTACACCTCGTCAGGGTCATTCCCGAAGAGGTGTATTTCTGAATAAATGAAAGGCTTTGGAATCATTTTTCTTTTTCCTTGTGGGTTTACATCATTCATTCATTTCACGTATTTAATTGTGAAATTCATCCCATATATATATTAGGGATGTACCGATGTATCGGTATTGTATCGGCAGTATCGGCCTGTTTTTAGAGTATCGGTATCGACCGATACTGCCGATACTTTTTCAAGTTCTCATTTTAAAATTAATATTTAAATACTTATAAAATGCAATTGAATAAATTTTCATTTGAATAAACTTATTGAATACATATGAAGTTTTATCATTTTTCATTTCTTCCTCTTAGTTTTTAAATTGCTATAATTTGAAACCAATTGCGTATCATGAGATTATTACATCAATTTTTCACTAGAATTAAACATTAACGCCTAGGGAGGACTTATATCTAGAGGTATACTTATGCAACGCACCTCGGGCCCCGAGTTGGACTAGAGTAATGTAGTAATTAGTAACTGTATAGTGGCATACTTAGTTATAAATAGTGTCTACTCTCTTGTGACTAAATTTATTTCAGTACGTTATATTTATACATTGAATGTGATACAGTATATACGACTATTACTGTATAAATAATTATTGACAATATATGTTTTTACTGATTTTTAAAATAAAGTATCGGTATCGGGAAAATATCGGCCTATTTTGACTATCGGAGTATCGGTATCGGTATCGTTGGTAAAACAAGTATCGGTATCGGCCAAAATTCTGGAATCGGTACATCCCTAATATATATATATATATAATATATATATACACACACACAGAATATATATGAGGGGTCGCGCGTCTTAAGGTACCTAAGCGCCACCACAGGCGAAAAAGTGTTTTTGATGGATATCTTACGACACTAGAAGTATGGTTGAAAACCTTATGAAGCGAACTACTTTTTTCACCTCTATCGCCAGCTGGGCTCTGCCGCCCAGATGTGATGTGCGTCTTAAGGCTCCAATATCCCGTTCAACTGGTGGGAGGTGATGGGGGTGGGGGTGGGACGCTCGGTCTCTGGGTGGCGGGAACAGCAGGAGGAGCGCGAGCCAATGAAAACATGACAGCCACGCCGCTCTGCTTTCTGATTGGCCACCCGCTCCACGCGCCGAGAGGGACACGACACAAACATCCCGCCAGTACCTTAAGACTCGCGTTGCTGTTAGCAGGCGTTCTGTGCTCGTGCTCATATTGCTGAATATTGCGTGGATTATTCTATTCACCCGGCTTCTAACTATTATCAACGTGTGCAGTAATGTCTCACCGTGCTAGTGATAGTGATGAAAAATCAATGGAATCATTCTGCCAGAAATCGCGCCCAAAGTTCGGCATAATAAGAAAATAAAAAAATTTAAAAAATATATATAAAATATAAAATATGAAAATCTATTCCAAAAACTCATCAACATCTTCATTAGCATACTTAGAACTCTAACTTAGCCAAAAATGAACGTTCTAGCTCAATTAATAACAGAGATACTATTGCCAGAATATTGCTGAACTTTGGAGGCGATTTCTGGCGAATTTTAATTTTGGCGCTTAGGTACCTTAAGACGCGGGACCCCTCATATATGCTACAGGGAATCTGTGTAACTAGGGAGGTTTAAAAAATTAAAGTAACATATACTAATGGCAATAATTTTAAACTTTGGGAAAATTAAAACGGAAAGCAGAAGATCATCGATGTTATAAGTTTTTCAAAATCACTGTGAATAACACATGCCCATTCTGACGTAAAACAATGTGTTTTCTGGTTTAGCACTGGTATTGTAAAAGGAGCTTTGGATCCGAGGGCGCCCTAAAGTGGTCCGGCCCGCTTTCCTAGATTCGCCACTGAACAGACGATCTACTCCAAACCATTGATCCTGCACTATTATCGTATGAACACGAGAATTCAACAGTCCAAGATCCTTGGCAATACGTTTTCCCTTGAAAGAAAACGTTTTTACGCGATCTAGTGGAAATTTTTTTTAGACTTTTAATTTGCTTTTCACTGACGTCAAACAACATTTATACCACAGAGGCGAAGGAATGCGCGAAGATTTTCCGATTTTTCAATTTCGTGAAGTCCTTATTTTATTTTACATATATAAAAGCGCCTCGGTGGTGTAGTGGTTAGTGTCGCTGACTACGAATCCATCGGCCTTGGGATCGAGACCTGGTCATGGCAGGCGGCGCGCAGCAAAACCCAGCTGTTCATCCTTCCACACGAAAAAGAAATTGGTTGGTAGATAAATGGGTACCCTTGTGGTTAAAACGCTGGGCTACTGTTATAGTAGACATGCTAAGTGACTTTTCACTTCAAATCATGATGCAAAGGTCCCCTCTGGTATGGAAGTTCCTTAGGGCCATAGGAAAACATTTATCCAAAGACACAAGTCGTATCTTAAATCCAAGCTGGCCGCCGTCGGCCATATTGGAAAACATGTCCGACTCAGAGCCAAGGAAACGTTTGTCATAGAAACTATTATGATACATATTTTCCAGCTAATTTGAGGTCGCTGAACTCATATCTGGCATCAATTTTACATTTGGAATGCATTTAAAGGTCAAATCCGGGAAATGATACACAAAGTTGACATTTTAATAAAATTTATGAAAACAGAATTTAGAGGCAACTTGGGATACTGTTCATGGTGCCTCCGTTCATCTGACTCCGTGCCCTCAAATTCCCTGACTAGGCGAGCCATCTCAGGGCGAAGGACCTGCTCGCGACGAACTGTGCGTGGGTCATCCAGGTTCTCGATGACGCCAGCCACATTCTTGAGCCAATCGATGAGTTGCTCGTGTATCTGGTCATGCGGGATCTTCGAGAATGCTCGCCTGGACTTCTGTCCCATGAAGTGACCACGCTGGAACTCCACATACAGCGCGGGATGGCGTTCTTCCAGTGCTGCTATGTCACGGAGATGGATGGGCAGGTTCCGAGCATAGCGGCTATGATCCAGCGCGAAGATCCACGGCATCAGAGAATCAAGAGTCTCCATGTAGAGCGAGAAGTCAGCTATGCGGCACGACTTGACAAACTGAAAAACACATGAATAGACCCATTTGAAACACTCGGATTTTGTGGAGGAATGTATCATAGTCTTCAGCTAACAATGAGAATGAGACAAAACATGAATGAGCCTTGCATGCGTTGCTTAAGGGTAGTACGTTAGCGAGTGAGACAAAAACATGACATGAAGAACCTGTCTTACCTGAAGAATGAGAAGATCCAGCTCCATGGACTTGAACCAGTAATCTGCTTGGGGCTACGAGGCACAGCTGCTTGAGCCATTCGTCAGAGGGCAGAGCGATGAGGTCATTCGACTCGGCATCAGCAGAGACACCATCATAATCATCAGCATTCGTCGCCTTGACATACTTACCATAAGCCTTCTTCATAAGCACGTAGAGAGCAGCTACCGACACCTGATGCATGTA
Source organism: Bathynomus jamesi (assembly GCA_023014485.1). Taxonomy (NCBI): domain Eukaryota; kingdom Metazoa; phylum Arthropoda; class Malacostraca; order Isopoda; family Cirolanidae; genus Bathynomus; species Bathynomus jamesi. The sequence goes on from JAJOZX010000128.1 coordinate 1,791,026, forward strand.
CCGACTTCTGCAGATGTGATGGACGCCAATGAAGGACTGAGCTTTGCCGCTGGTTGAGATACCGCTGTTGGTGATTGCTGTAGTCCACCCACTACCATCCAACCAGTCACCAGACACACTCCACAGCATCTTCTCAGCATGCATCACCCCCAACAACACCAGATAGGAGTCCTCGCCATGCTCTGACTGGGGGTACTTCCACTGAAGTTTCTTGGCCAACGTGAAGAGGGGTTGATCGGCTACCATGACTGGTGTCTGACCAGGACTGATGTAGCTGATCGCCTGGCGGATGACTTTCATCCCATGCCAAACCATGGTAGCGCTGTTGGGAGACTCGGTGAACAGAGGCAGCATGTATGACTTGGCTGGGAGAATAGCAGGATGCTCTGTGATGTTGGCATAGTACGAGGCCCATGAGACCCATTCACCGGCTTCGAGGATCTGTTTGGATAGAAGGCTTCTTACTCGCTCCAACCACCTGTAGCCTTCTTCAATGATGCTGGTGAGAGAGCGCGAACCCGGAAGAGGATGACTGTTGGTCTTCAGGGCAGGAACGTGCAACACCTCATCGTTTGGCAGCGAGACATCCAGATCCATGGTCGTGTAGATAGTTGGCAAGGACCTCACAGCCTTCTTCCCCATCTCAGCTGGATTCAGGATGTCGGCGAGATTCTTGACTTGTTGGCTGTCTGAAGAGAAGTGCTGCTGAATGCTGATGCATGTTCCATGGAGGGCTGATTTTGCCGTCGTAGAGGAAGGGTTGTGGTCGATGTTGTCAAAACCGCCTGTGGTGAACAGTGAACACGCCCCTGGCAGTCTGAGGGGGCACTACCACACCGAACCTGCTCCCAGTGACCGATGACTGAATTCGCGATGTCTGTGCTCAACACTCTCAAACGGTCGTACGAGACGCACAGTCCTCGTTGATGCATAGCATCGATTAGAGATTCACGGCCAGTTTGAAGATGTAGTTTCATAGACAGATACAGCGATGCTGGTGTTTCGCTCTCCTTGATGTGACGAGGAACATTCCCAGATTTCTTGGATCTGCGTCCAACAGAGTTGAAGATGATCTGCTGCCTGATGGATGTTGCAACTTTGGACTTCTCAGAATCAGGAGCCGGCTCATCGATACCTGGTCCATCAAGAAGCATGTGCAGGAATGATCTCAACGTGGGCGGGATGGATTCAGCTTCACATGAGGTTGAGAAGGAGCCTGGGAAAGCCTGCTTCATGTGGAGATAATCTCGCCGGAGGATCTTGGCTGCTTTGTGGAGGATGGAGACTTCAATTGATGTATTGTTTTCCACATCAACTACAGCTTTGCTTAGGTCATCGTCGAAACCAAGAGACCAGCAACGATTCATTGGTATCGCCTTGATGTCAGGAATCATGCGCTCAATATCTTCTCGAAAGCGTGTTGTATTGCATTTGATGAAGGGAAAACCGAGAGCGGCGAAGCGCTTGTCATAGAGGGCCGTCAAGTCAGCCATTGCGAGTGACGTCCCTGAAACACGATTATCTTCAATAAAGTCAAGTAACTCGTTGAGAACATGTGCTCGGATCACCTGAGTCGCATGACTCTCAGTCGTGTCACATCATCCGACCGTCGCCGCTTTCCTGTAGAGCCGAGTCAGGCACGCACGATGATAGACGGCATTAATAGAGACCATGTCACCGGCATAAAGTTTAGCCAACAGACGTTTGTCACCTAATACTCGAGGGCAGGAGGCCTTCCTCAGATCTTTCTTGTTGCCCACTTCGTCACAGAAGAGCATGGAGTGTCGACTGGTTCGCTCGAAGATGTAGAGGGTGAGGCCTGTGTGATGAACCTGGCACCACTGTTCATGCGGCGAGTTTTCACCGGGCTAACTGATTCTTGCCCTTGATGCTTTTTCCTCGCTCTCTGCACTTTTTGATTGTCGACAGCATCCCTGCAACTTTTGTGCCACATTACTTGATTTGACATCATCAGCTGCACTACATTTTGAGCACCGCCACTAGCACCGCCACCAATTTCATCTACGACTACAAAGTCAGGCAACTCCCCTAATTCCTTGAGCTCCTGGGTGTTGTCCGTAACTTCTTTATAAGAGGCTGAAAGTCTTTCAGGTTTGTTTCTCAATTTCACAGATGATGAAGGATTCTTAGTCGGTTCATAGCTTTTGTCTGACTGACATATGAAGCATAAGCTCCAGTCGCGAGTGTCCATGATGGCAGGCGTGCTTTTAGAGTCACTCATTTCGGATTAATCATTGTGAATCTGAAACATGAAATTGAATTTCTAAAGGTCACAGAACTTAGAAACGTGTGTGATGACTCGTTTTCAGCTAAATTCAGCATGAGAAAGCCATTTCTGAGGTTATTTTGGGGTTTCAGGTTATTTTGGGGTGTCTCACTCCGTCAGTTTGGAACCTGCGGAAAATCCCCAATTTCAACATAGCGGCCAGCGGCCATATTTGATTTTGGGGGTCAAAATGACCTTCAAACCCCATAATAACCTCAGAAATGGATTTCTCATGCTGAATTTAGCTGAAAACGAGTCATCACACACGTTTCTAAGTTAATTGGCTCAAAAGTTAGAAATACGGTCATTAGCATAATTTATGCTGATTAGGCATAAAATTAAGCATGTCCCTGCATAGATACAACTTGTGTCTTTGGATAAATTCTTTCCTATGGTCCAAAAGAACTTCCATACCAAAGGGGACTTTTGCATCATGATTTGAAGTGGACACCCTATTTTGTGCACTTAACATGTCTACTATTAGGGCGTGGTTCGGATTCCACGTTAAACTCTAGGTCTCAGGCGAAGTGACAAACTTGACCTTCGACAGAATGAACAGTTCGGGCGGAAGCAAAACCAAGGTTAACCAAGGTGTTTATATATATATGAAATGCTAAAACTATAATTTTTAAATATCTAGCGTTATTAATTATACTTGTATATTTAAAAGATTAATGGTTGAAGTAATTGTGGTAATTTAATTAGTTTCATTAAATATTGTAACTATGACATGTCATACGTTATTAAACCTAACTGTATGCCTTTATTGAAATATAATTCTAATACATGCAAGAAAGCGCAATTGGGAATTAAATATTGAGCTCTGTTGGAAAGACGGTGTTAATGAATTAGCAAACAACCTGAATTCAGTGTGGCAGTATCAAGCCACGAATGCTAAAGTGAGAGACATAACGTATTAAAAATGCTTAAAATGAATGAAAATATGAGGATAGACGGACCTATCCATATATAAACACTGAGCGATGAAAACAAGGAGAGAGAGAGAGAGAGAGAGAGAGAGAAGAGAGAGAGAGGTGGGAGCAAAGGAAAAGCAGAGTAAACGGTGTAATACGAGTCCATTGGGAGAGAAGACAATCTGCCAAAGGCTCCAAAGCCATTCAAGCATCTACCAAGTTCTCATGATCGAAAACATAATCTTCTAAATTAAGTTATACGATGAAAAACAAGAAAAAATATTTCCTCTATTAAAGTAGAGTATAGTTATATATTTTCATTATAACCTCGCCATTCCTATAAATGAGAAATAAGAAGGATATTCATTAACAGATTCATTTCGCTGACCTCTTCTGACTTCATTAAGGAAGACCATAAAACACTGAACGCATCAATAAATATAAATAATTAAGTTTTCAGAATTAAGAGTTGTAGTACATAAAATTCTAATATAAAATTGTTCTACGACAAGGAAAACGAGGGGGAATAAATATATCTATACATGTACCTATGGAGGTGCTTCCCACCCAGTTTAGAGCTGACGAATAATATTCCTTCCTTTTTTTATAGGCATCCATTATTACTCGTAATAATTTCCTTTCTCTTTATCTATCCATCAAAATGTCCAATGCTGTTCTTTGTTCTACCAACCAAATTCTTAATTCATGAACTGCGAATAGTGTATCGGTGAGGTTTTATCTTTATCTTCGTATTACCTTTGGGAACTCCGCATATACGACGCGTATATCAAACAACTAAACTTTGGAAATGCGATATGAATATAATCTAAGAAAAGAAATAATGATCAACTGAAGAGTAAAATGAAACTGACAAGAAACAATAAGAAATAGCAAAAAATAAACAGAATGAGTGTATGAGTGAATGAGTGTAGGGGTGTAGGGGCGTCGTGTATGCGAGATACAATAAATTTTCGAGACAAAGATGTAATGAAGGGAAGAACAATAACATGGCTCTCATGAAGAATTTTTTTTTCATTTTCCATTTTCTGTTCATTCATCTATGAAATATTTTCATAAAATAAAATTTTATTCCAAAACTTTAATTTACAAAAGAGCACAGCCTTACCAAGTATAAATTCATGTGTAAATGCAGGTATGTATTATATAAATATATTATAGACTTAAGTATTGATCCCAAATTTGCTCGAAAGCATTGTAAGAAAAAACAAACAAAAGAAAAACCTTTATTCAGAAAAAGAATACAAGTTTTATGTACAATTTAATTATCTGATATTGCATTAGTATAATTACAATAGTCTAATCTCAATATACCGTTGGAAGCATGGAAGCTTGTCAGCAAAATTAATTTGATTCAGTATATTTATTACATAAGAGAACTGAGCACTGATAATAATTATAATAATAATAATAAAGGATTTACATTTAATTTCCAATATTCTGAATAGTTTTTTATTTTCAGTACTGAGTTTCTTAATAATAATTCTAGATAAGAATTTGCAGTATGCTAAGAATACTGTCTTCATTTTTTCTTCTGCTGACGCGTTTCGTTCATATACTTTGAACATCTTCAGAGCTTTATACATAATTTTAAAGTAAAATGGGTTATATATATATTTCTTGATTGTAAGTTTGATACAATTTCAAATTAATTTAAGAATATTCAAAGTTCATTAAATTTTATATTAATTTTCGGTTTTTTCGTTTTAATGTAAAAAGCTTCGGCAATTTTTAGTTTTTGTACGTTATGTGATGAGTATAAGATTGATAACTATTTAATCAAAAAATTGAGAGAATAAAGCAAAATCTAATAAACAGTGATTTTCCGCTATTTTTAATCGATAATATCATAAACCGAACTCTAACAAATTTATATAACAAAAATAAGGAAGATGATGAAAATAAAAATAAAAATACAGGTATAAAATTTTACTTCGAAACAAGAAACCCAACAAGACTAAAACATGAAGAAAAATGTCTAAACAATATATTAAAGAGGCACATAAAACCAATGGATAAAGAAAAAACTATCAATGTTAACATATACTATAAAAACAAAAAGTTATCAAGCCATTTTTCGACACGCAACAAAAACCCTGATAAGCAACATCATGTGGTGTACCAATTTACATGTCCTGTAGTTGACTGTACGTCGACTTACATTGGTTACACCACAAACCACATTAAAGAGAGCATACCAACATAAATATCGTCCAAGTAAAATTAACGAACATTACCGAATAGATCATAAAATATTAAATTTAAAAGATATCTCACAAAACTTTCAAATCTTATACTCATCATATAACGTACAAAAACTAAAAATTGCCGAAGCCTTTTACATTAAAATGAAAAAACCGAAAATTAATATAAAATTTAATGAACTTTCGAATATTCTTAAATTAATTTGAAATTGTGTCAAATTTACAATCAGAAAATATATATATAACCCATTTTACTTTAAAATTATGTATAAAGCTCTGAAGATGTTCAAAGTATATGAACGAAACGCGTCAGCAGAAGAAAAAATGAAGACAGTATTCTTAGCATACTGCAAATTCTTATCTAGAATTATTATTAAGAAACTCAGTACTGAAAATAAAAAACTATTCAGAATATTCGAAATTAAATGTAAATCCTTTATAAAGACATAGGTTGATATCGACTTTCTAAAATAATAATAATAATAATAATAATAAACAAAAGGTAAACATTTACAAAAGTAGTGCTTGATTATTTTACACAATTTCAAATAAAATGATCAACTATATATTTAGTAGAAAATAAATGATTCATAATGAAAAAAATTTGAGTATAAATTATGAAATTAGCATAGTTTGGATAGTTAATTATAAATTGGGAAACTTAATTACTATGATAATAATGCCGCAGTTAACTTATACATAAGCAGGAGCTAATGAAGTACTTTTTTAGTGATTTGCGAACTACATTTAGTGATGAAACTTGTCTGATATTTGTAGGCATTGCATTCCATACATCCGCTCCTTTGAAAGTGAGTGCCTTTCTTTCAATATCTATTGTATAGTTTGGTTTGTGTATAAAAATCTCTAGGGAATCTAGTGTTATGATGAAAATATATTTGATTTATAATAAACTTCATTTGCTCTTTGAATGGGTGCTGTATGTTGATTTTTATTGATAACTTTGAACAGATTGACAGCAACAGTGAATTTGTAACAGTGAATTTGTGGAAATCACTTAATTTAAAAATATTTAGCTCTTTAAACATTGGGGACGTGCGACTTTGTCTGTTATCATTATTTGAGAGGGCTCGCAGGTATTTTTTTCTGAGTGACTTCAAAAGGATCTTTTATATATTTCTTTGAGCTACCATGTTGCAATGTAATATAAATAAATGTGGGTGGATAAAGGGATAATACAGGGTAAGTAGTGCTCAACTGCATTTCTGGTATAATTACTGTATATTAAATACCAAAGATCACTTGCCTACATACACTACGCTAATCACCCATTTCTCCGTTCACTATAGACCATACAGTTATAAGAGTAAATTAAATTTTTTTATAGGAATAATAGTTTTTAACTGGATTGGAATAACCGAAAGTAGTCATGAACAAATATCGATTGCAAATATCGATTGCAAGCTTCGATCCCAATTACAGACACTCATTACGGACACTATATGCCACAACCAAATCCAAACTCATTTTTCATTGATCCAATCCTACCATACGATATCCCTCTAGCAATAAAAAATCTAAAAAATACATATTCTGACATCAATAAGATCCCCGGTAAAAATATACAAATTAGTAGCCGATGAAACTGCAACACCACTCTGTAAGATAATGACTGAATCAGTAACACTAGGTATATTCCTTGACAGTCTAAAGCAGTGGTTCTCAAACTGGGGTACGGCGCACCCCAGGGGTACGCGAGGAAATCTTAGGGGGTACGCGAAGGGGTCCTGAAAATATAACCCTTTTAAGTTTATATACGATTAACAAACGGCTACAAGTCACACGGTCGTAAAGAAAGTAAAAATCCTCTATCTCTTTCGAAAATCCTGTGAAAGAATTCAAGGGGTACAGAAGAAGAAAAAGTTAAGAACCGCTGGTCTAAAGGAAGCCAGAGTATGCCTGTATTTAAGTCGGGAAACCCAAAAACCATCCAATTATTTATCGCCCCATCTCTGTATTGCCAACTTTAAGTAAAGTATCTTAAAAAAATTTACACAATAGACTTAGTAAATTCTTAATCAAATATAATGTTTCAACAAAAACACAATTTGGGTTTAGAGGTGGACAGATAACGACAGATGCCAAAAAACTTGTTATTAGAAATGTCTGTCAGAACCTAAACAGCAAAAAACCATGCCTTGTTCTTCCTTGACTTGTCAAAAACATTTGATACATTTCCGTATGAAACCTTATTGAATAAACATCACATATACGGAATAAGAGAAAATATCCTCGATTTTTTCACCTCGCATCTTACAAGTCATTATCACTGCATCAGGTTAAAAGATAATTTATCCGACAAGGCGATGCTAGTTTTAGATAGTACTTTGATTTAAGAGGAAAGTTTGTGTTGAATATATCCATTAATATTTTTCTTATGTAGGAAGGAGTGGGCAAGGGCGAGCGCCCGTAAAAATGCCTCCTCCTTTCCCCGGTTATAAGAAGGAGAGAGCCAAAATTAAAGTACAGTATCTGAGGAGGCCTATGATGCCATTTTATAACTTTTTATAAATTTTGAAAAGATTGTGTAGTGTGTAAAATGCATGTATATGTAATGAAGAATAGCGAGAGAAGTGGGGGTTTGAGAGTATGCTGAACTGCTCACAGGTTAGATGGGACACGGAAAAAGATCAGCTAAAGAGGACAGTGACAGAAGAAAGCCTAATGTCCTCCCAGGAATGCTTCCCTGGTCGATTGGTGTCTACAATCTCCTTAAAAGGGAACACTTGAAATTTTGTTCCATTGTCATGGTTATTTTCTCTTAATCCAGCCCAGTTAAGGGCTGTTATTCCTCTTAAGAATTTTAGTGTACTATTATAACTGTAAGAGCTATAGTCAACTTTTATATTTCCTGTGCAGAGAAATGAGTGATTAGTATGGTGTATACAGGCAAGTAATCTGTGATATTTAAAATAATTATACCTAAGATGCAGTCAAGTGGGGACCATACCCATATTTGAGCTGTAGTCTAACAGAGTCGAATTTCTTACGTCACTGTGAAGTCTGGTTGGCTTTGTAATTGCTAATTTTAAACCACTTGTAATCATGATGTTGCAAGGAAGCTTTCGTTATCATTTGAATGTTCTTTTGTGAAATCAGTATTTAAGTTTCCCACAATCACCCAATTGTTACCGATATGACTGGAAGTTAGAATTCTGTCGACACTTGTTACAAAAGCTGGTACGTTACCAGCTGGTGGTAGGCAGATGCCTAAAATTGAATATTGGATGATATGAATATACATTTTAATTGCAAGTGTTTCTAAGGTAATATACTTGCACCTCTGCCCTTATTGCTAGTCCTAAATATATGGTAGATTATGTGGATCACCTGAAGATCACGGCCCCCAGCCTTCTTTAATTAGCTTTATAAGGCTAACTAACGAAAATATCACGACCAAACCAAACCAATCGTCAAGGGCGTACAGTTGACCTAGCGATTGGTTAGGTGAGGTTGTGATATTTTCGTTAGTTAGCCTTATAAGGCTAACTAAAAAAGGCTGGGGGCCCTGATCTTCAGGTGATCCGATTGTGTACCCTGGGATTTTAAAAAAATATCTTATTATTATCATTTAATCAAATTTTGGTTAATATACTGCACGTGAATTTAAGTTGTAATAATTTTAGATTAGCAGTGAATGACTCATTTTTCATAACTCCATTTTAAGTGAGGAAAATATATTTTATTTCTAAAAAGAAGTATAAAAATACTACAGGGCGGGCCGTAAGTTTCCATACATAGGAAAAATTAAACGTTTGTTTTTATGTTTCAGATACCCTAAGAATATGCGTTTGACGTAAGATCTTGTTTACTGATGAAGCAAATTTTTACGTCAATGGAGAGGTTAATCGGCAAAACATACGTTATTGGAGTAATGCTAACCCTAACTGGCTGAGTCCGACGAAGATGCAAGGTGCCGGTAAAGTGATGGTGTGGGCCGGGATATGGGGTGACAGAATTATTGGACCAATTTTTGTCAGTGGAAATCTTAATGCCGAAAGGTATCTTAACATGTTGCAAGAAGAGATTTTCCCATCCCTGCTAAACGAGGAAGGTAACTTCCCAGTTTACTTCCAGCAAGATGGAGCTCCACCTCATTATGGTCTTCACGTGCGTCGGTATTTGGATCAGCAGTTTCCGGATGCTTGGATTGGTCGGCGTGGTCCTGTGGAGTGGCCTCCCAGATCCCCAGATCTCACCCCCCTTGATTTCTATCTTTGGGGGCACTTGAAGGCCATGGTGTATCAGGAAAAGATACGAGACATAAATCATCTAAAGGAACGTATCACCAACGCCATTACAAGCATAACGTCAACTGTGCTAATGCGTGTTCATCAACAGTGGGGAACACGTATTGAAATGTGTTTTCAAAACAATGGCAACCATGTAGAGCATATTATATAAATAAAAATGGTTGTCCATAAAAAAATGTTTATTTTTCCTATGTATGGAAACTTACGGCCCACCCTGTATATTGGTTTTACATTCAAACTTGCAAGCAATGATGGAAGTTTTACCATTACTAAAGAAAATTTTCTGACAGATTGAAATTTTTTATGGATAAAATATATTAAGTGAAACCATATAAATGTTACACGGTTTTCAATGAACGAATTCTATGTAGGCGTATATTTTGCTTCCGAAATTTAAATATAAATATCATACCTTCCTCTTTGGTACTTTTATACGTGCTTGAAAACATAGGAATCAGTAGTATGGACGCATACATGCAACATTACAACATTGTATTGCAACAGCTCAACACAGAAACAAACAAACTTAAAGAAAAACAAACAGAAACATTTAGGGAATTTATAATAACACTAAACCACTCCACAGATACATCCAGGCTATACAAGACTATAAACAGCATTACCCACTCTAACAGCGGCATTCACACCTCACACGCGGCTATCTGTCGCAGCCAAAATTATATCCCAACATATACACAACGAGCTAACATTCTAGTTAATCACTACGCAAAGATAAGTCACTTAAACAGAGACAACAACCAGAAACACACAGACAGACAAACAGCCAGACACAAGAAAACCTACAGACTCGACACGACCATTGCACCCTTCAATACAGATCAGACCACCAAGATCATGTAAAACATTAAGAATTCGAAGGTTACTGTACCAGACAACATATCTAACATACACCTTAAACACTTGGGCCCGCAGGGAATACTAGCTCTCACAAACATCAGCACATATTCATACCAACACTGTATTATTCCTGACATATGGAAACAAGGTAAAATTATTACACTACTCAAACCAAACAAAAATTCAACAGAACCAGCTTCCTATAGACCCATTACTTTACTATGCACACCTTCCAAAGTAACAGAAAGACTAATCTTACAAATCACCAACCCACACATACCACTATTACCTACTCAACATGGATTCAGACCTCACCACTCAACCACGACATTACACACTAACCTCACGCAGCACATCATGGATGGCATGAACTCCAGACGACCAGCTCAACGTACACTATTAGCAACAATAGACATTAGTAAAGCATTTGATGCTATCCCACGCTTCCCTCTCGTAAACAAAATACTCAACACAAACATGCACAATAACACGAAAAGGTAGCTGAGCAACTATCTTTCAGGAAGATACTCACATGTCACATTTAATGACAAGTCATCCAAAAACAAGCTTTTTCCGAACGGGGTCCCTCAAGGCTCTGTTCTCTCACCAACACTGTTCAACTTATACATGCATGACATTCCAACACCCATAGATAACAAGCTTACCTTATCATTATACACTGCGTTAGCACTTATTAAGCAGATTACATTTTCTCCAATGTTTTCAAAAGTTTTTCCCCGATTTCAATGAAATTTGTAGCAAATAATCACTATATATAGCAGCATTGATGGCATTCATTTCGATAAAATATTTGATAATTAAAATAATTATCTCATTTTATTGAAAAATATGTAAAATATTGTGTTCCGAATTATTAATCAAGTATTCTATTTACGGATCTAAATGGTGAAAATGGGTAAGAAGAAGGATTCAACACTGAGAAAAGAAAAATAGTCAAGTTACTCGCTGAAAATATAAAATCTATTGAAATTTTGAAGCAGTTTGGCAGAGCTAATCGAACTGTAAACAAGTTTGTAGCGGAGGGTACCAAACTGAGGCAGCGAAGTGATAAAGGAGCTATAAGAAAAGTGACAAGGTGGCAGATATCTGTAATCAAGCGCATACTGCAAAGCATCCATTGTCCTTAAGTAAAGAGGTTTTTGAGCAGGCTGGCATACATAATGTACCAAGAACATCTCGATGTGGAATCCTCCAAACAATTGGCAAGACGTGTAAACCTACGATTCAGTCACCATTAACACCCAGGTACAAGAAGCAGCGTGTTGAATGGGCGCGTCAGTACGTGAAAACAGATTTTAATACTGTATTGTTAACCGATGAATGAAGAGCAACCCTTGAGGGACTTGATGGTTGGTCAAGAAGATGGATTGCTTAGGGTCAATCTCTACCATGGAATGAGGTTTTATTTTAGAAAGTTTGTGTAAGACTGGGCACTCATTTTTACACCATCAGGCACTCTGTATGGGACAGCTACTTCATTGCCTATCAATCCTGCCCAAAACATGAAACTACCTCCACCTTCTTGGCGTCTTAATCTCGATGGTAGAAATTGGCTCTCAGCAATCCATCTTCTTGACCAACCATCAAGTCCCTCAAGGGTTGCTCTTCATTCATCGGTTAACAATACAGTATTAAAATCTGTTTTCACGTACTGACGCGCCCATTCAACACGCTGCTTCTTGTACCTGGGTGTTAATGGTGACTGAATCGTAGGTTTACACGTCTTGCCAATTGTTTGGAGGATTCCACATCGAGATGTTCTTGGTACATTATGTATGCCAGCCTGCTCAAAAACCTCTTTACTTGAGGACAATGGATGCTTTGCAATTTGCGCTTGATTACTGATACAGTATCTGCCGCCTCGTCACTTTTCTTATAGCTCCTTTATCACTTCGCTGCCTCAGTTTGGTACCCTCCGTTACAAACTTGTTTACAGTTCGATAAGCTCTGCCAAACTGCTTTGCAATTTCAATAGATTTTATATTTTCAGCGAGTAACTTGACTATTTTTCTTTTCTCAGTTAATGTTAAATCCTTCTTCTTACCCATTTTCACAATTTAGATCCGTAAATAGAATACTTGCTTAATAATTCGGAACACAATATTTTACATATTTTTCAATAAAATGAGATAATTATTTTAATTATCACAATATTTTATCGAAATGAATACCATCAATGCTGCTATATATAGTGATTATTTGCTACAAATTTCATTGAAATCGGGGAAAAATTTGAAGACATTGGAGAAAATGTAATCTGCTTAATAAGTGCGAACGCAGTGTATGCAGATGACATCACTCTAACATCCATCCACAACAACATCGACACCGCTACAAATAACCTGCAAACATACATAAACAGTATACAAGACTGGCTCACACACAATAGACTCAAAGTAGCGCCCACAAAATCAACCATCACCTTGCTAACAAGCAACACAAAAGAACACCAGATAACTCCACAGCTTACACTAAACAACACCAACATTCCACATACTCAGAGGACCAAAATACTTGGGGTTACATACAACACATCATTATCTTTTGGAAACCACATTCAGGACATTAAAAACAAATGTACGTCAAGAATTAACACGCTTAGGGTACTAACAGGTACAAACGTTGGACACCAGCAGGAAACAACATCACTCATATACAAACAATATATTCGCTCAGTTATGGACTATGCTATCCTATGCTGGGCACCCATTATCTCAAACACACACATAAATACCTTACAGACAATACAAAACAACGAAAACGCACACGCGAGATTCCCCATTTCAAACGATATGCTTGTATACTGTAACATTAAACACGGACAGCTGTGTACCAATCTAGCACCGGGCGAGTCTGAAACATTTTAGTTACTCTGCGGATTAACACTCTAATGTAAAAACACACGCTAGATTCCCCATTTCAAATGATACAGTAGCAATATGATATTTAATTTTTGTAAGCAAACACCACGCGGCTCAAATCTTTTTCCCGTTTAATTAAAGAGTTAAAGAATGGTTCTGCGTCAGGGGTAGATGACCTATCGAATGAGCACTTAAAATATGCCAATGACGTAGTATGTCTGCATATATCATTGCCCTCATCAGCCATGCTTGCTCATAGCTATATCCCTGCAGAGTTCATGAGGATATATATCTTGCCCCTGGTCAAAAATAAGTATGGAGACGTTCTGTTCAGCAATAATTACAGGCCTATTGCTGTCGCTTCCTGCTTCTCGAAACTACTAGAAAAACTCTTGTTACTCCGATTAAAGGATTACCTATGGACATCTAATCAGTTTGGTTTTAAAAGGTCTCACTCAACTGATCTGTGTATCTATGTACTTAAAGAAACAATATCTAAATGCATTGACAATAATTCAACTATTTATAGCTGTTTCCTTGCTATAAGTAAGGTATATGATAGAGTGACCCACAATATTTTATTTGCAAAACTAGAAGATAGGAAGGTTCCCATGTACATATTAAATTTATTGAAATTTTGGTATTCCCACCAATTTTTTACCGTTAGGTGGGGCAGTGTGCTATCCGAATGCTTTGGCTCCTCTTGCGGGGTGAGACAAGGCTCCTTGCTCTCCCCTATGCTGTTTATTATGTATATTGACGGATTAATTGATTCACTTAATGAGGCAACAGTGGAATGTTGTATAGCTAACACACGGATAAATAACTTAGTTTATGCCGACGATATGGTGCTAATAAGTCCCTCTGTTAAAGGTCTGGATCAGCTACTAAAAGTCTGCGAAGTGTATTCGCAGAAACATGATATTCTTTTTAATGTTACAAAAACTAATGTTATGCAATTTCATCCTAAAAGCTGTAATCAGTCAGCTGATATAAGGTTTAAAATGAAAGGTGAAGTAATTGAAGAAGTACAAGAGTTTAAGTATTTGGGTCAAACTATTACCAGCTCCTTGAGTGATGACCCAGATATAAGAAAACAATCTCGAAGCCTTTGTGCTGAAACGAATATGACTATAAGGAACTTTCGGTTCTGTACAAATGAAGCTAAATACACTCTTTTTCGTACTTTCTGCAGTAATATATACGGACAGCAACTCTGGATGAACTATAAAAAGGTTCTGGCAGAACCTTAAATTTGCTGTACAACAGGTCTTTTAGACTCTTACGTAAATTACCCCCGAGATGCTCAACTTCGCAAATGTTTGCTACCCGCAATGTCCCGAGCTTCCCGGAGGTAACAAGACGTGCTCAATACAGTCTAATGCAAAGAATTAAAAAATCAACCAACCCGATTATCCAAGCTATCCATGAGTCCTGCCGTTTATCCTCTAAGCTATGGAATTCTTGGTGCGAAAACGTCTGTCTGTAACTCCACTTAACTCCGACATTACTGTATTATTTCTAATCAACTGTATATATTTCTATCCTTAGTATGTGAACTGTCATTGTATTAATATTTGCCATATGGACTATAGTCTGCCAATAAACCTTTTCATTTTCATTTATCATAATTATCCAGGAATCAAATACTTAATTATTATTATTATTATTATTATTATTATTATTATTATTATTCAGAACTCATACGCGTAAAAATTCAAAGTAAAAAAAATATCGCCAATTGAACTTCCTCAGCCCAAAAGATTTCAAACATCTTGGGGGAATGTCCTTCTCTCCCCATATTATTATTATTATTGAAACTTTATATCCTTATACATACTGAATATGTTAGTCGAACAAAAAACAGATTATAATGCGCAATTCTTTAAAATATAATATTTTCCTATGTAATTTATAGATTCCATTCTAGCAGAGTGGCCCATGTAAAGCCGCTTTCTATGCATGTTTTAGAAAATGGAATGTAAGGCATTAAAAGGAATTTTATTTAATTCTTCATTGAAAGTTTTTAGCAGCAGCTTAATTAAACTTCCTCAACCAAATATAACTGGCTTATTTACCCATATTTCGGAATTTTACTTATTGGCGAACTTAATTAAATATATGCTTTACCAATTAAACTTACGCAACCCAAAAAATTTCAATCAAACGAAGATATTTGAAAGGTATAGAAATGTTCGTTTACTTTTCAATCAAACGGTTATAGGTATTTGAAAGGTATAGAAATGTTCTAATGGGTTATGTATATACATCTATTAAACCCCATCGTCCTTTTTTGAGGACACATTTTAAAACTGCAATTTTAGATTAGAACTTAAAGTTTTTAAATATTATTTTTTCTGTATCAATTAACTATCTCGCGTTTATTTATATTCTAGCCGAATATAACAAGAAATATCAGGAAATAGTTTGGGGCTAAATTATAAACTCTCTCTCTCTCTCTCGGTGGCGGACGTACCTTCAACTGAAGGGTGCATCCAGGTACAGGTGGGTGACCCTCCTTCCACGTTGGAGGGGGTTCAGGCTCCTGTGGAAGTTGCCCCCTCGTTGGTGAGGGGCTCTTCAACTTCCGACAGCCCTGGCTGTTCGGGAAACGGGTCGTGCTAGGGGGCGGTAAGAATAGGGAAGGCCCCCTCCGTGCAATGCTTTTTAATGCAAGGTCGATTAGGAATAAGTTTTGCGAGCTACGGGCGCTCTTAACATCAGAATACCAGGATATCGTTGCTATCACCGAGTCCTGGATTCATACTGATCGTAGGGACTACGTTGCGGGGTTCGAAATTCCTGGGTATAGAATATTTCACAAAGACCGCACCCGTGGGGAGAGGGGAGGGGTACTAATATACTGAGGGACACGTTGAGTTCCGATCGGAACGGGAGCTGCTTGGCGTCGATCTGAACGTGGGAGGGACGAACTATAGGTTAATCTTGGTGTACAGACCTCCGCATCTCCTCCTCGAGGAGGATACAGCCCTGTACACCGAACTCCGTAGCCTGCTAAGGGATAGGGTGTGTGTAGTTTTAGGAGACTTCAACTGTCGCGGCATAAAGTAGGAAGACAGGACTGCTGATGCTGAAGGGAGGAGGCTAGTTGACTTTGCTGATGAGAACTTCCTCACTCAGTGGGTCAATGAGCCTACACGAGGCGAAAGTGTTCTAGACTTAGTGTTCACGATCGAAGACAATCTCGTCACTGGCCTCACCGTTGACGAATCGTTGGGAGGGAGTGATCACGGGCTGATTAGGTTCCGTGTCTGCGTCCCTCGGGTGAAACGTAGTAACTCGAGAGGCAGTAAACTCGATCTACAGCGGGCGGACTTTGTTAGCCTCAGGGATAGCGTAGGTGAGATGGGGTTAGAGGTGGACGGCGATGTTGAGGGAGTGTGGAGTGCATTCCGGGACGAGTTTATGGTGCTGCAGTCTGCTGCCATACCCTCAAAACCGGTCACCCCTGCTTCAACGCAGCCTAAATGGTTCAGTCGTGACATCACTTCGGCTATCCGAAATAGGAAAGCTGCGTATAGGAGGGCGAAGGCCAATCGTTCCCATGAGAACACTGAGGCGTATGTCTGCCTGTGTAGGGAAGTGAAGGCGAAGGTAAGGCTTGCGAAATGTAACGAAGAAGTACGGGTGGCAAGCCTCTGCAAGGGGAACCCTAAGGAGTTCTTCAGTTATGTTAATAGTAGAAAGCCCATTAGAAGCATGATAGGCCCGTTAAAGGACCCTAGTGGCGTTCTGCGGACCTCCTACGCGGACATCGCTAATGTGCTTAATGAGTACTTTGCGGGAGTGTTCACCAGGAGGACACCCGCGTCATCCCCGAGCCAGGCGTCAGGCACGAAAGTGCTGGCGTGGATAGTGTTCGGTGTACCGTGACAGTCGTTGCCAATAGAATAGACAAACTGAGTGCGTTTAAGGCTCCTGGGCCAGACCAGTTTCTCCCCAGAGTGTTGCGGGAGGTGCGCGACCAGGTGGCTCCCCACCTGGCTACAGTCTTCAACAAATCGTTGGAGACGGGCCAGGTGCATGGTGACCGGAGGGAAGCCAACGTGACCCCTATCTTTAAGAAAGGGGATCACGAAATTCCAGGGAACTATCGTCCCATTAGTCTTACTTCAGTTGTAGGTAAATTATTAGAGGGGATAATAGCGGATAGGATCGTTTACCATCTGGATTCCTACAAGCTGCTTCGGGACTCCCAACATGGGTTTAGACAGCATAGGTCGTGTCTCACCAACTTGCTCGAATTTTTCCACGTCATGTTGAGTGAGTATGCTAAGAGTAGGGCGATTGATATACTTTATCTCGACTTTCAGAAAGCCTTTGATAAGGTACCTCACCGCCGGCTAATGACCAAAGTGCGCGCGCTGGGTATCGGTGGGGAAGTAGGTAGATGGATTGAAAACTGGCTGGAAAATAGGCGGCAGAGGGTTGTAATTAAAGGGGTTAGTTCGGGTTGGGCCTCGGTCACTAGTAGGGTTCCTCAGGGTTCCGTTTTAGGGCCACTATTGTTTATCATTTACATAAATGATATCGACGGTGGCATCGTCAGTCGGATCGCCAAATTCGCTGATGACACGAAGCTTGGGGCCAATGTTAGGACGCCCGAAACGATAGAGCAACTGCGTGCGGACCTACGTAGGATAGGAGAGTGGTCCGAGAAATGGCAAATGCTGTTTAATTGGGTAATTGCAAGGTGATGCACATTGGCTACGCCAATCCCAAGTCGGACTACTCGATGTTGGGGAGTAATATCGAGGCCACTGATTTGGAAAAGGACTTGGGTGTGCTAATTAGCAGCGACTTTAAGTTTACCAAACAGTGTGTAGAGGTGGAAAAGAAAGCCCAGAAGCTGTTGGGTTATACCAGGAAGAAATTTCGATTTCGGAAACAATGAGATTGTGCTCTCTCTGTACAATTCCCTGGTCCGGCCGCACCTGGAGTATGCTGTGCAGTTCTGGTCGCCTACTCTTAGGAAAGATATTAACAGGAGAGTGCAGGCGAGGGCCACAAAGTTAATCCCTTCCGTTAGGCATATGGGCTACAGTCGACGCTTACGCGCCCTGAACTTGTTTTCGCTGGAAACTCGGTGGCTGCGCGTCAACTCATCGAGGTTTTTATGTTCTTACGCGGGTTCAACGATGTCGATTTTAGAAGCATGTTTAGTTTAAATGATACCCCAACTCGCAACAATGGTTGGAAGTTGGATTTGAAACGGTTTAGGACTAGTGTGTGTGGGAATTACTTTACCTATAAGATCTTTGACACGTGGAACAGGTTACCTTCAGAAGTTGTGAACAGTTCCTCTGTGGATTATTTCAAGGAAAGGTTAGACCAAATCTTGCACACTATTTGAGGGTGTAGAAAATTTTCCCTGGCACCCATTGCCATTGGTACCTCCTCAGTATGGGCCGCAAGCCCTTTTAAGATACTTCTTTTCCTTGTAACTCCTTGTAACCGCCCATAAACTCCCGCTCAGTAACCTCCCACTAAAATACGATCAACCAATGAGTGTTTTGCTTT
>JAJOZX010000128.1:1812500-1822500 GCA_023014485.1 Bathynomus jamesi
CTTTGGCTTTCAAGTGGCCCCACAAATAAAACTCCAGCGGAGTAAGATCATAATAAAAAAATAATAAAAATAATAATAAAAATAATAAAAAAATATATTATAATTAAATTTTTGGACTATTTTGTAATTTTATTATTTTTCCCTATGGGTCCAGACTTACGGGACACCCTGTATATATATATACATATATACTGTATACATACATATATATACACACACACATATATATATATATATATAGTTTTAGGAGATGCAAAATTATCTGTAAGATATTTATCACATTTTCATCATTTTAGCTCTGACGCTGACCTTTTTCGGTGTGTATTTGCTTACGAATCAGCGATGGACACTCAAATCATCGATCTTACAGCGTAATAATTCGCTTTTATTTTTAAAATCTCTTTATTCCTACATTTTTCGCTGAAAGACGGAATAAAATGCGGCTAGCTGTAAATAAAGAACCTCTACTACGGAGAACTAAATATCCTTAAAACTCCAATAATAACATTTCTAATTAAACGTATATATTTTTTATTCTTATGAACGCTCCGACTGTACAATAGTTTTTCCGTTTTAGGGACGATCAGCCCGAATGTTAGATTGTCGGAGAAATGACAAGTTTTTTTAATTATTTTTTCTTGTACGTGTGTGTGGGTTGGGGGTAAGAATAAATCAAATATTTTCAACATTTTATTAGAACCATTCAACATTTTATTAACTGATTGTAAAATTAACATATAATTCTTGTAACAGCACATTTTTACGTAATATCGGGTTATTGCATCGCTACGTAGTATATACATGTTCTTATTTACACAATACGCGTTTCATTTATAAAGGGAAATCTGCGAACTACCTCACTTAACATGGGTTTATCATTACCCTCATAATCACACAAATCTTGCATTTTTGAGAAGTCTGAATAGCTGTTCCCACGAGCCAGAAATGAAATGAAGCAGAGGCAATGGTCCCACACATATTTGAGAAAAGCGACTGATACCTTTGTGGGTTCCATACAACCCTCTGTACACGTAGCTTTTTTATAAAATCCATAATTACGGTGTCGAGCCACAATTGCAGTGCTAAAGAGTCATAACAAGAGACACATTCTCTATTTCTAACAAATATCACGAACCAGTGGGTACCTGGCTACCAATGGAGTCTATGTTTACTATAAATGAAGCATTTCTTTCGTAATGGAATTTTTCAATATTTCAATTTTTCCATAAGTCTCGTTGAATATGTTTCGTGTGAAAAAATCCTGGTTCATAACTGTGCGTATCCTCATTGAATCCATTATTTTTAAAAACGCCAGATACACCTCTGAAGCGATTAATCTCGATGACGCTCTGGCTTTCCAAGTAAAACAGTACACTCATAGGGGTGGCTAAGGCTTCACTAATTCAAAACTTACACCGAGACTACCATGCGTCTGGGGATTTAGATGCGTGTTCACGCTCGCACACTTGTTCGCCGATAAATCAAATGCATAAAATGTGTTTCCATTTATAAACTCATCTATAGTGACACCCGAGCCAAAAACATCATACCCATTAATGTCGCGGGATATATTATGGTAAAACGTGAACATAAAGAAAACTCTGGCCCTGTAGAGTATCTCACTTCCAAACCACCATCAACAGATGCACCGTTAATATGTAAATTTATGCTCTTCAAGCGGAAATTTTGGAATTTGAAAGAGGATTTCTTATAGTCGCCGTCCATCGATTTATGGTCTAGCAAGCCAATAAGAATACGCTATGGGAGAATAACCTAGGCTAAATTTTCTAGCTGTTTCGTGGTTACACCCGCCGTGACGGTATGCGTTTTTATAATTACGTGTCTCATCGGGTATTTAGCTGTATCTTTCAACAAGCGCTTTTCAATTTCCATCTGCCTCGTAGTAGATAGCTTCACGTGACGAACTCTAAGATACGTATCTAAAATGTGTACAACAACAGTTTTGGCAGATTGGTCGCTACCCTCGTCCAGATTTAAACATATCTTGAGGGCTGTACCTGTAATTTTAATCCTCATTTCAACACCTTTCAAAAGCAACTTATCTTGCGATAAAAAATCCGAATAAAGTCTTGCGAAGCAATCGTATATTTTCCTTTTAGAATTTTTAAATTTATTTTTTACATGCCAAATGTGTCTCTTTTGCATCTTTCGTAAAGTTTAAAAATTTTCTAAATAGACTCTATAATGGTGATGGCTAGCTTCCGGTGAAACGTTAGTTAAATTTAGGTACACATCACACTGATTTATCGTTGTGTTTAGGAAGTTGTTTTCAGGGTATACTGTGTAACCCTCTTCGCAATCTGTACAATCCGAATGAGCAATTCTTAGTTTAGTGTAAAGAAATACGTTGGAAGGGTAGAAAAAATGACTACCCGACGAACAAATCACGAACTCTATAGGAGCCGTCGTTGATCCAATAGCGTTTAGAGGGTGAATTATGACGAATTCGGTCTCCACAATACTTGTTTGCGTCGGAGGCACATCAAAGAGATTGAACTCGGATTTGCAGCATTCCGAACTGTGAGGGTGAATAAAATAAGTCATGGCACCAGTTAATGCACCCTTCCCCTTCAGTTGTACAAATAGCTATGAGAAGACTCTGTAACAGATTTACCCTATATTAGTTTTCAAAAAATAAGTCCACGACTGGTTTCATACGCTTAGAACATTTCTTTTTTTTAAAGTCGTTCATCGTTTTACATCCTGTTTTGTCTGCTTAGCTTTCCATTTTTTCCTCGTCGTACAGGACGTTTTCTTCCTCTTATAGCAACCTTTTGTTTTTCCTTCTTATATTACCTCCGCCGCGCATTTTTCTCTTCGCACTTTCGACGATTTCATCTCGTGTACGTTGTAAGTGTTTTCTGAAAGCTTCTTTAGGTTTGCTGCCTGACATTATATCTTCAAATGTGTTAAGTACTGATTGTAAGGCCTTCTTTCCAAGATATCTGGCCCCACTTTTCAGTAAGGGCACAGCTGCGTAGTATAGCTGAAAAATTTAATCCGATCCCACTTCCACGTTGGTACCTCACCCCTCGGTAGACGGTAAATGGCCTTTTGTCATTCTGTCGCAACACTCCGGAAGTGGAGCTTCACGGATAAGCCCCCGTAGCCGAATGGAAACTTTTTCCCCTCAATGGTTCTTATATATATTGAAATACTGGTTAGTAGGTTAGGTGCAACTTTGACACAATGTGGCTTATCATATGTGATACTTAAACTCTTTCTTCTATGATCGGGGATGTGTACAATGCGTAACAAACGCGCCTGGGTATCCGCAAGCAATTGGTGGTCCACAATATCACTGCAAACATAACACATGATCGGGGGAGGGGGTCCAGAGGCTAATTTCGGTAAATTTAGTTGGTACAATAAACTGAACAAGTCATGCTGTGACTCGTGAAAAGTGTCTCTTTGGAAGGCGTTGTGTCATTATGACAAGGTGCTAGTGTTACTTTTGTACTATAGTGCTGTGTCTCGCCGAAACAGACTGAACATATAGTGCCCTCTAAAGTTATGCCTAATTTTTCACTCTTCGAATCTTCTAAGAACCAGAAAAATAGCCTGTTTCTTCTCAATACTTAAAAACTTGGTGGTGGACTGAAATTCGCACAGACCGACCTCGTATGATCTCCCCCCAAATTCGTTAGATCTATGCAGTTCTGTTATAAAGCTGGAGAGAGTGTTGTCAGGATGCAGGTCCAATGAGGCAGAAGAGGACAGTGTGACGTAGAAGTGGTTAGGAGTCATTTTGTACACTACTTAAGTTTCATTATTGCTTGAGCTTAGTAGTATGATTGCATTTGGCCAGAGGAATTTGGGGTGCTTTGAAACTTGCCCGTGGAGGGGCCCCGTGAAGGTCTTCGCCTCCGATATGAGGGGGGCCCCTTCCTTAAGTTCCTCACCCCATTTATGGAGTCTCACCGTCCTTAATGAAGGGTATTTCCCCATTGAGGGCCCTTTGCGGGGTCACCTCCTCCTTGAGGGGAAAAAATAAAAAATAAAATTTAAAAAAGGATTCATCCTCCCTCGCATTACTTCATGAGACAAAAGGAGACAAAAACAGAATTTGACACTCAATTTTGAACCTTATACCCTTAAACAACATAACTGTAAACTTAAAATACCTCAAAGCGTATTATTATAATTTAATACCACATTACTTCTTCGAGTGTAGTTCTACCGCATCGTTTTCGTATGTTATCTAATGCAAACATCACAAAAAACAAAATCAGGTAAAACATATTTTAAATAAAAAATGATTTCTTTGTTTAATATCTGTATTATAAAAAATAAAATGAAGGTTTATTATTTTAATTTAAATAAATTAATTTCTCTCTTTTTTTAAGGGAAACTGACTTATTTTCATCCGATCTGAAACTCAAACACAAATTTTTTATACATTCATAACTAGGCTGACCATACGTACCGTTTTGAACGGGACAGTACCGTTTTTTTATGGGTTCTGTATGGGTTCTGTCACTGAAGAATAATTGTAAGCTCAATATGTTTATGTACTTACTTTTTCATGAATACAGAATATTACATAACCCCCGTCCCTTTTTTGCCATCCCAATGTCCCGTTTTTGTCTCAAGGAAATATGGTCAGCCTATTCATAACACATGCTTAATTGTTTATCTACCTTTAAATATGTACAGTAGTTTTGTTATTTACATCAATATACAAATATCTTCTGGGATGTGAACTAATAATTTTACTGCACATCAAATTTCGTTATAAAATTGCGTGTGTTAAGAGAAATTTTTCTTTAAGCGCTAATGCAACGTAATTTAAAAAAATTAATGATCTGCTATTTGTATGTACTGTAATATTATTATTATTGCTACCAATCATTGGCAATAAATTGCACGGGTAACATTGATCTTGAAAAGCAAATATTATCATAGCTAATTATATATATATATATATATATATATATATATATATATGCATAGAAACGACGTAAGTATAGAGGAGTGTTCTGCACACGAGGAAGAGAAATAACGAACAAATGAAAAATGAGGTGACCGCCCGGGAATCGAACCCAGGATCTTCCGATTGCCGGTCAGATATGCTACCACTACACGACGGGCCTCGATCAGTCAGAAGTCGCAATTCTCCTACATAGGGCAGAAACCAATGCCTTGAGAGGGCACCCTCGCAAATCGTGAATATGTACATTTAACTGCAATGACCACGCAGTATATTAATGCATAGAAACGACGTAAGTATAGAGGAGTGTTCTGCACACGAGGAAGAAAAATAACGAACAAATGAAAAATGAGGTGACCGCCCGGGAATCGAACCCAGGATCTTCCGATTGCCGGTCAGATATGCTACCACTACACGACGGGCCTCGATCAGTCAGAAGTCGCAATTCTCCTACATAGGGCAGAAACCAATGCCTTGAGAGGGCACCCTCGCAAATCGTGAATATGTACATTTAACTGCAATGACCACGCAGTATATTAATGCATAGAAACGACGTAAGTATAGAGGAGTGTTCTGCACACGAGGAAGAGAAATAACGAACAAATGAAAAATGAGGTGACCGCCCGGGAATCGAACCCAGGATCTTCCGATTGCCGGTCAGATATGCTACCACTACACCACGGGCCTCGATCAGTCAGAAGTCGCAGTTCTCTGGAGAAAGCAAGGCTCGAAGAAGATAAAGACTTTTTCTTACTGTAATTTACTGCTAAAATGTATAGGTAATGCTCAGCCTCTAAGTCTAATTCTGAATTTACAGGGGGAGAGGTTCGACCTCTTTCGACCCTGGCACAGGCCGGGATTTAAAAGTGCGGAGGCCCTCGGCTCCGACCTCCTCGCTGAAGGGCTGCTAAGACAGGAGTGATTGGATTTACAATACAAGAATTAAATAAGTCTAAATTTTGAGGAGTGCAGTTGAAGTTTAAGTTACCCCC
This sequence comes from Bathynomus jamesi, assembly GCA_023014485.1. Taxonomy (NCBI): domain Eukaryota; kingdom Metazoa; phylum Arthropoda; class Malacostraca; order Isopoda; family Cirolanidae; genus Bathynomus; species Bathynomus jamesi. The sequence continues at coordinate 1,818,444 of JAJOZX010000128.1, forward strand.
TTTAATTGGAGAGCTAAACACTTCTTGGACGTTAAGCATAATTTAAACACATATCAGAATTTTGAAAGATTCCAAAATAAAACGAAAAAATAAATAACAAAAAAAAAATAATAATATCGCTCAGTATACATTCCTAAATGGCGACATAATGTCGGAGTAGTACATTGAGCACAACCCAAGTACATCACTGAGTACATTGTAATTTTGGTTTATTACAACTATGATTATAATTACCAACTAATTCACATTCGCTTATTATCGTTAATTACAGTTTCATTACATTAATTACAATTAAACACAGTTAACTATAGTTTTACAGGGTTTCATATTTACAGACAATTAGGATGTTAGGAGTATAACATAAAGTACAGGGGCACATACGGTATATATATATATAATATATATATATATATATATAGGGTGATCCAGAGAAATGGGACCCAAAAGAAACCCCTGTAACTCTTAAAGTATAAGTCCTTTTATAAAATCATACGCATCATTCGAAAGAGGATAGTTACAAGTTTGTACAGGATTGTATAGGTTTTGACAATACAAGACAAGATAAGATACAAAACAAAATAAAAGTGTTAGTTAAAACTAACCCTTCAAGATGACTGCATGGACTGTGGAACAGCTGCGTTTCATAACTGAGCAATATTATGAGCATGGAAGAAGTGTAGTTTCAGCTCAAAGATCTTTCAAGACAAATTTTCAGATGTCAAAATCACCTTCTAAGAAAGCAATCCGTCGGTGTGTCAGAAATTTTTCCCTAACTGGCAGCATTGGAAAAAGAAAACCAACTGGAAGAGTGCGCACAGCAAGGATAGACGAGATCATTAACAGAACTCATGAAATTGTACAGGATAATCCTAACATAAGCATCAGACGTGCTTCTCAGCTGTTAGGAGTTGGATATGGAACAACACACCGTATATTCAAGCAAAATTTAATGCTCTTTCCATATAAAATTCAAACAGTGCAACAACTAAACGATGGAGATTTCGCACGAAGACGACAATTCTGTCAATGGATCCAACAGAAAGTAAATGACACCACCAATTTTCTAGCAACTTTGATTATGTCAGACGAAGCCCATTTTCACTTGAATGGAACTGTAAACAAACAAAATTGTCGTTTCTGGGCAACAGAAAATCCATTGAATATTACCGAAGTCCCGTTGCATAGTCAGCGTGTAACTGTTTGGTGTGGTCTTACTGCATCTCAGATCATAGGGCCGTACTTTTTCGAGGATTCCACCGGAAACACGGTCACTGTAAATGGTGATCGCTACGAAAAAATGTTGACCGATTTCCTTATTCCTAAATTAAGAGATCTTTGTCTAGAAAACCACTGGTTCCAACAAGACGGAGCTACCTGCCATACCACGAGGAACTGCATGGCAGTTTTGCGTCAAACGTTTCCAGGCGAGTTAATCTCAAGATTTGGAGACGTTGAATGGCCCGCAAGGTCTCCGGATTTTCTCCCTTAGATTATTATCTCTGGGGATATTTAAAGAGTAGGATCTACAGAAATAACCCAACGACCTTGCAAGAATTGAAGGCCGCCATCACAAATGAGATACAGGCCATACCACCGCACACTCTTGCAAAAGTGATGCAGAACTTACAAGCGAGAACACTGGAATGCTTGGCAACTAATGGAGCACATTTGAAAGGAGTCATTTTAAAAAAATAAATATTTCATAATAAACTTGTAACTCTACTCTTTCGAATGATATATAGTTTTTATGAAAGGAATTAAATATTAAGAATATTTGGCTTTTTTTTATGGGTCCCATTTATCTGGATCACCCAGTATAACACATAATAATGTTTTACAAATTAGAAGCAAGCAAGAGAGGAGATTTCGTATTCAGATGGCCGCTTTTGGCGTCGTCATCGGAATTCGAACGCTTGCGTCAGCATGAACAAGTATCTTGCGAGAGGTGAAATAATTAAAAGAAAAAGTAAAAAGAATACATGTGGACGTATTGACATGTAAAGTAACGACGTACGTAATCATGATCATCAGAGGATATGTACGATTGCATAAAGTTTTGTACGCATATCGGTAATCACACAATAGGTTGTGTGCGTAAGAGAGACTGACACGAGTAAACATGGACTGATAGGTTGATAGGGCATAAGTAGACAATAAGTAGACAATAGGTAGGTCGATGCATGAATAATTAATACAATTAATAAAAGATAACGGTCAAAATAAGATATGGACGTATGGATCAATATGGTGGAATAATAATATTCTGTTAAAGAATTTACCATACATTGAATACTAAAGATATGATCAGTATTCAAGGTATGGAAAATGTGAAGGGAATTAAGCTACTTTATGACGTCATAGTTATTCAAATTATGCCATACGTCAATTCATAATTAATACGCCATAGTTATTTAATTCATACGTACAGTACAAGTCATTATTGGGAGAAATTAGAGGAAACGAATTAGAGAGATACAGTAATGAAGGGTTTACAGCCATTGTACAAGAGTGAGTGAAACTATTAACTAAATATATATACTTACACGAGTATACAGCAAATATTAAGGAATTGGGTACATTTGGGGGAGAATTAAGTAACTGAATAAAGAAGTACAACCAAGGGTTCCACTCATGCCACATGCAATGTGCATGCATAATCTAATAAAATTTAGGGATAAGGGTTAGATGCAAAACAACAGTAATTAATTATCATAAATTCAAAAAACAAATGGAAAATGGAGATATGGGTAATATTCTGATGGAAAGGTTAAACGATCTAAACCGTCGATTGTCTTGTTTGTATGATACTTTAAGAGAATGAAATTAAGGGACATTCGCTTCCTACAGTGAACCTCCAATGACACAAACATGGATACGGCTCAACCATAGAAATGGTAGGTCGCATGGTTGTGACACTGCAGAAATAGAAAGCAAATAAAAAATATATCCAAACTTTGTCATCTTTATACGAATTTGGTTCTTATTTAAAAATGAATATTTGAATATAAAGATTATATAAACATCCGGATTAGGTAAACATAACGATTATATGAATATAAATATATAAGAATATACAGGATTATATAAATATACGAATTATATAAATATACGAAGTATATAAATGGATATAAGAATTATACAAATGAATATAAGAATCATACGAATGAATATAAAAATATATGAACATAGGAATTATTCATTGTTCATTTTTACATATATATATATCGCAGTCATAAAATTTTCAAATCTGAGCTAAAAGAAACAATTCTAACCTTAATTTGTACGAAGTTAATATTTTTATTTTTCCCTCTAAATTAAAGGCTTTTCGCAATTCACATAATAAATTACGTTGTCTTTACATTTTCTCAGTCGCTTCGTCGGCTTAACATTATTAAATGTTCTAGTATTCTATCATTACATACTTTTACAATCAAGATTGCAAAACAACTCTTTAATACACACATATGCAGGCTAACAAGTACTTTAATTGTACAAAACAACATCTACTTACAGGGTTTCTCCTCAAAAATGAGAGCAGCTACCCTTAGTGAAAACATACATTACTGATGACGTAACAAGTGAGCACCTAATCATACCTGTACTGAATCATGTCAGCTACACATTCAGCTGTAGACCCATCGACCAAACATTCCTATTATACAAGTAGCCCAAAAGGTGCCTTATTACTTATAAATCTTGGAGTTGTTAATATCATAATTGGCAATGAAGATCTTTAAATTTTCAACCTCTTTCTTCCAGCTCAAATACGCACGAGACTACTAAACGAACGCTCACGACAGGTAATGGGGTGGGGGCATCACTATAATTAACTCTGCTTACGTGATCACCGAGGAAATGAGAGATTACTAGCCAGGTATCAGTGATTGCATGTTTGTAACTACATGATGTACGATCAACTGTTCAAGGGTACCCGTGAGTGCAAGGTTGGTACTGAAGAGGTACTATTTCTACTGTGAACGTCCTTCCTTTTGCATCCTTGAGAAGCAACTCTTTACACTGGACGTACATTTTGCAGTCTGCATGGTTAAACCTGTCA
>JAJOZX010000128.1:1827500-1982500 GCA_023014485.1 Bathynomus jamesi
TTCGGGAAGCTCGTGATGCTGGAGCCACTTTTATAACACGTTCATGGGTTGCCAAACAGTTGCGAAGAAGTGAGGACTTCGTCAAAAGAAATTGGAATAAAACTTTGGATGAATGTGAAATGGATATAACCAAATCTGGGCGCCCAAATTTGCCACTCTCTCAGGAAACAAAGGACATCATTGAAAGCGGTACGCTTAAGCGGAAAACAGCTGTGCTAAACTTTCTAGAGAGATCGAAGTGTTGAGAGGAAAGATCGTTAGTGGTGAGATCATTCGACTGTACCGTCATAGGCAAGGTTTAAAGCCTTGGCATGAACTTCCAAAGCCAAGAAAAACTCAAATTAACATCGATGACAGAATGTGGTTTGCCCATTATTTTGAAGATTAGGATGTGGATGATTTCATGCATTTAGCTGTCTCCGATGAATTTTTTGTTTACGTAACACGTAGGCCTAACTACCAAAATGATCGAGTGTGGGCCACAACACCAGATGAAATCTATGACAATGAACATTATCGCGAATTATTAAAAAGTCCAGACTGTGTTGGTGTGTTTGTTTTGTTCACTGCAAAGAAGCTCATGTGGGTGCTGAAGCCAAATGGTCAGAGTTGGGATGGACAGTATTTTCGTGATATTATTCTATCCCAGCATGTCATTCCTTTTCTAAGAAACCCAAACAATGTTATGGATGTCGATCAGGTCACACTTCTGTACGATAAGGCCCCCTGCTTTAAGGCATTAGCCACTCAACAGTTGTTGTGGAACCATGAGATCGATTTCTTTGGAAATGAAGAATGGCCAGGAAATTCTCCTGAGCTGAACGTCTGTGAACACATTGGATCAGTTATAAAGGACAAGGTTGAATGTCTCTTGTTTGAAGAACCTGCAGCAAATCGATTTTCGAAGGATACATTGACGCAACACATTGAAACTGTTTAAGCAAATTTGCGTAACGATTAAGATCTATTCACGTCACTTTTGGCAAGCTACCCAAAGCGAATTCAGGCTGTCTTGGAAGCCAACGGCGGCAACACCAAGTTTTCATTGTTTCTCATTAAATGCAGGATTAAATTCTCTTTTGTAAGGTATGTTTAATTTTACTGTACCTCCAATGGTTTAGGCCATGGGCGGGGGGGGGGGGCTAAGGTTTATTGGAGCCCCGTATATATAGTCTTGAACTCTTTATTTACTTCAGTTTTCCTGAGGATGTCATTAGACGAAAGCGCTTGAGCACCACTCTGTGTTTCCTTTCCTTCGTGGTTTTATTCATCATATATATATATATATATATATATATATATATATATATATATATATACATACACACTGTATATTATATATATATATATATACTGTATATATATATACAGTGCCCGCGAAAAGTATCCGATCACCCTTGAAATTTGTATTTTTTACATAAAAAACAATGTTTAAATGTATACTAACCTTATATTAGTATTTTGTCATCTGTCCTTTGGTTTGGATGACTTGTTCTAGACATTTTGGCATGGATTTAATCAAGTTTTGACAAACTTCCACTGATATTTCCTTGCACCATACCTTTTTGATGGCCTCTTGTAATTTTTCGACTGAGCCAGTGTCGTGGCATTCAACCTTATTTTTTATTATTAGCCACAGATTTTCTATCGGATTGAGATCTGGACTATTACCAGGCCAATCCAAAATATCAAATTTATTGTCAGTAAATCATTTTGTCACTATTTTGGCCCTGTGACATGGTGCACCATCATGCATGTATGTTTTTGTCCTTTGGATTGCCATTGCCATTGGAAGTTTATCCTGTAGCATTGCTAAATACCGTGCACCATTCATAGTTGTGTTCTTCGGAAGAAAATATAAGTTTCCACGCCCATAGTAACCGAAACAACCCCAAACCATCACACTTGGAGGGTGTTTCATTGTCTTTAGGGTGTATTTAGGGTCCATCCTATTTGAGCCAATAGGCCGGCGAACCTTTTTTGGACAACTTCTGAATGTCAAAAATGTCGACTCATCGCTAAATAAAACCTTCTTCCAGTCATCAACAGTCCAATGAATGTATTTTTTACAAAATGCGACACGTTTTTTACGCATTTTTTCATTAATGAACGGTTTCTTAGCAGCATGGCGAGATGGTAATCCGAGTTCTTTTTGGAGCCGCTCCTGGATAGTTCGTTCAGAAACACCAGATAACAAATTATTCATATTAAATTTTATTTCTTTCGCAGTTATTGTTGGGTTTTTCAATACTAAACGTTTCATAAGTTTGTCTGTTCGCGAATTTGTTTTTCTCGGTCTGCCAGATCGTTTTTTAGGGACTGGCGTGGTTAGGCCACCATTGTTCTTAGCCCGTGAAACCCATAAATTAACGGTACTTTGGGATATGTTTAATTCCTTAGCTATCTGTCTCTGTGATTTCCCACATGCATGCAAAGCAACAATAGCACCTCGACAATCACTCTTAAGTTGTTTTTTAGCACACATTATATATAAATTTTATTTACACCACTTTCTGTAAAAAAAAAAAATATCAAGAAATTTACACAAACAGTGAAATCTGACAAATTTGAGACACAGCCACCCGCAACGAAGGCTACCAGAACACTAATTTGAGAATGCGTTGGATAGCTCTCATATCAGCGAGCAACCTCAAAGTTACCAGATGTCGCTAGAACAAATAGAAAGTGAATTACGTGTCTCTGAATATTAAGGGAAAATATTGTATTTTCTTGAGTGATCGGATACTTTTCGCGGGCACTGTATATATATATATATATATATAATGTTATAATGTTTCAGGCCAACAAAGACCCTAGGATCCACTCATGGGTCGTCTACCTAACTGTGGTTGTAGTTGTGTATTGCGCATGTCCTCCGTGGTGGCGGACCTCCGAACCACAAAAACCTTAATTTTACTACCTTAAACTTTTCCCAATCTATCAACATATGCGTCTAATGGATTTTTAAACACGTTCATAGACGTACTACTAATTACTTCTCCCGGCAAACTATTCCAGCTATTTACTATTCTATGCATAAAAAAGTTTTTGGCAATTGCTGTCTCGAACCTTCTACTTGTCAACTTACACCCATGATATCTAGTTCTATTATATTGTGATATTTCGTAAAAGCTACATCTATTTACGTTATCGAACCCATTCATAATTTTAAAAACCTAGATTATATTACACCTTAGCCTCCTAGTCTCGAGTGTAGTAAATTTTAACACCTTAAGCCTATCCTCGTACGACTTCGACCAAAGCGACGGAATCATCCTAGTTGTTCGTCTTTGAACTCTTTCGATTTTAGCTATATCTTTGCGCATATGCGGATTCCAAAATTGGATCGCGTACTCCAAATGGGGTCTAACTAATGAGTTATAAAGTGGAACAATAATATCGCACGATTTGTACTCAAAATTCCTAGCTATAAAACCTAGCACCTTGTTCGCTTTATTGATCACTGCTGTACTTTCTTTCGCTACTTTTAAATCACCAGTGACGCTTGCTAATTCCTTCACAACGCTTGCTAATTCCTTCACTGACATACTAAACGCCAAATTACCATTGCGCGAACCTAATGTAAAATTTTGCACTTATCGACGTCAAATCTCATTTGCCATGTGACTGACCAATCATCGATTTTGTTCAGATCTTCCTGGATTTTACCTCTATCTTCGTCATTAATTGCCCTACCACCCAACTTCGTGTCATCTGCAAACTTTGAAACTGTACTGACTAGTCCGACATCTAAATCGTTAATATATATAAGAAAAAACAAGAGGCCCAATACAGAATCCTGAGGAACGCCGATCGCTACATTATCCCAAGAAGACTCCACTCAATCAACGACCACCCTCTGTTTCCTATCTCGCAACCACTCTTCTATTCTTATTCCATGAGCCTTAGTTTGTTCAATGAGTCTTTTGTGCGGTACGATGTCAAACGCTCTTTGAAAATTTAAATACACTACATCTACCACCCGATGACTATCATAAAATTCAACCACGCTTTGAAAAAATTCTAAAAGATTAGTTAAGCAAGATTTGTTTCGCCTAAAACCGTGCTGCGTATTTCTAATCAAGTTATGCATTTCCAAGTGTTCGACTATGCGATCCCTAATTTCCCGCCGCACCTTTATCGCCTTTCTTAAAAATAGGTGTTACATTTGCTAACTTGAATTTATCTGATACGCCCCCTTCAGAAATAGACGCATTAAAAATCTTTGTTAGCGGCACAACAATGCTTTCTTTTAATTCTTTTAGTTGTATGAGATATATGGAATCCAGCCCCGGTGATTTATGCATTTTCATTTTATCAATATAGCGCATTACCTACCTTTCACTAACCACAATATTATCTAAAGTATTACCATTGTCAAAAGGTATTATGTCTACGACCGCAGGGATATTCGTTACATCTTCTATTGTAAAAACTGAGGTAAAAAATTTCGTTTAACAGGGTAGCCATTTCCTTGTTTTCAGAAACTAGCTCTCCGTCAAAATTTTTCAACGGCGCCAAGACACTCTTTACTGGATTCCTATTATTGACGTATTGAAAAAATCGCTTGGAGTTTTCTTTGCTGTCATGAGCTACGGAAATTTCAAAATCGCGCTTCGACTTTTTTATTACGCTTTTCGCTTCACGCCTTAGAGATATGTAGTTGTTTTCTTAACCACGTATTGTCTTTATCGCACTTATGTAGCCTATAAGCAATATCTCTAATCTTTATAATATCCCCTACTCTAGAAGTAAACCACAAGTGCTTGTTATTTACTTTCGCACGCTTAATCTTGTACGGTACACATTTCTCATTTATAGTTCTAAATACTGTATCAAACGTTTCCCACATTATTTTTGCGTTGGAGATCCCCATTACGTTTTCCCATTACGTTTTCATTTCTGAATTTACAAAAGTGTGCGCGATGGAAGTTTGGAATTTTAGTCGAGTTAGCTGGTTTCGAGTGACTTACTGAGGGGACAAACTCTACCATATTGTGATCGCTATTGCTTAACGGTTCTATTACTTGAAGATTAGTGATTAGCCTATCGTCCGTAGTTATTACTAAATCTAAAATACTGTTCAACCTCGTAGGTTCCCCAACCTTTTGAATAAGAAAGCTATCCTCAAGAAAATTAACTAAACGATTACCTTCCGCGTCTCCCTGCATTGTATCGTAATCCACGTTGGCGCAATTAAAGTCACCCATAACTAAGGCCTGCTTACTACCTAGTATTCTCTTAAGTTCACGATATAACGCTTCGTCCGTATCAGCTGTTTGATTAGGGGGCCTATATATAACGGCAACAAGTTTGAAATCGTTCAATTTAAGTTCTGCTATAGTCGAATCTATCGGTTCTGGAATTCTGTGCTTTACTTCTATAACGTTCGCAATATCATCTTTGATATACCACATAACACCCCCTCCTCGCCTACCTATTCTGATTTAACAAAAAGTCTATAACCTCTAATGTGATACTCACGTGTTTCAGTGTTAAGCCACGATTCATTTATCGCAATTAAATCATAGTCTTTACAAACAATTAAAGAAAAAAATTCGTTTATTTTATTTCGTAAGCTAGGAGCATTTAAGGATAGAACCTTCAAATTGTTTATAACCGCGATACCTTCGCGCACGCAAGGGAATTTTAAGGAAATTACGTTCGAGTTACGGCATATAAACGATATTATTTTGATGCATGTGTGCTTTAATTCAGATAAATAAATAAATAAATAAATAAATATATATATATATATATATAATATATATATATATATATATATATATTTATTTATTTATTTATTTATTGTCTTCTAAACAAGCCAACTGGCTGGCTCTACTTTTTTGCACTATCTCCTCTCCTTTAATATATACAATATATTTATATACTCCTTCTAAGCCAATTACGCCTTCTAAGCCAACTGGCTGATTATGCCTTCTATGCCAGCTGAGGCTGACAAGAACTTCATTATACTGTGAGCCATGCCAGTGAGAACATTTCCTCCTCCTCTTCTCTTAGGTTACCTTCTTAGGTTAGGTTAGGTTAGGTTACCCCTTTGGGGGAGGTTTTTACCCGGGCCTCCCTTCAAACCCCCACTACCCCCTTCATGCAACTTGGAGGGACCAACCCCACTTCCGTGTTGCAAACCCACCCCCACTCCCCCACTCCTTGCAACATTGATCATCTTGCATGCAATTGATTTGCACTCTACATTTTTGCGGGCATACTTCTGATATAATTGGAAAATTAGAAAACAGACTTGTAGACTGGACCAACAAAAATACTTTTTTTAGTTATAGATTATTATCAGGTTTTTGTAATAACTTGTCATATGATGTGTCAGTTATTCATAATGAAATTCACTTGTCATTCATTTGTCTTGCGTGCTTCATATGCGTGTTTACAATTACCCCGCTCAATAGAAGATCTTGTCAGAGATGTATATAGCTCCTTTTAATGTAGTCGCAAGCGCATTGGAACTCGAAGAATTTCAACAATTCATCGATATCAAACCGTATAGGTTGTTGCAGCCTTATCAAACAAGATGGTTGCCCTTGCATATGGTAGTGTCCAGACTATTGGAGCAATACAATGCACTAAAACTATAACTTACTAATGCTGTATTGGCTGATAGATAGGCTTATAGCTTCTGAAACAATCCTACAAAGACAGAACACTCCAGTAACTAAGTTATATCTTTTGTTTCTTGACTTTGTCTTGCCAATTTTTGTAACAGTTTCAATAAGTAAATGCGAACTGAGTATACTCAAGTCCATGTCTTGCATAGTTTACTTGCAATGGCTCTAAAACAATTTTGGAGTCCTGCATGAAAGATAATAATCTTAAAGTAGCACCATTAAATGACATTAGGTATAGAGATCCAAATAACTTTAAACCAGTCGAGATGTATCTTGGTATAAAAGTAGATATGAACTAAAAAAGTAAATTCTTTTCCAAAAGGAAGAGTGAAAACATTCTAGAATAAGTTGGTTGGATTTTTTTTAATTGAAAGTGATTTTCAAATCTACAAAAGATATTCTTCTGTTTCCTTAGTTTTAGAATTTTTGAAGACCTTAACATTCCGAATTACTTCTTATGCGTTTCGCGTCAAAACTCTATCCTACCCTTGGGTCACTTCTTACGCGAAACGCGTCAAGTTGATCTGTGCCTCGTCACAGCTGACACATGAGTCAAGATGACAATACTCACAGAAATTTTGCATTTACTCTTGTCCAGATTAACTTGACGCGTCTCGCGTAAGAAGTGACCCAAAGGTAGGATAGTTTTGACGCGAAACGCGTAAGAAGTATTCCAGAGTGTTAAGTCCAAAGTTGTTATTGGTAAAGAAGTAACATCATCAGTCAATTTGATGTCTTCATTTGAACATTTAGCTTCTCCAGACATTCAAGCAATTGACACTGAATGGAAGCTGGTGAGAAATACTTTGGAAAGATTTGAAATGAATTCCAGTGATACCGGGAGAGTTTTGGAATACCATAAACAAAGCCCAGCAAATGGTTAGTGAGCTGTTGTTCCCAAATCTCTCCAAATTCATCCAAACACTATTATGTTTACCTCACTCCAGTATTATAGTTGAGAGAGTTTTCTTAGCAGTTAATAGAATGAAAAGTAACTCTAGAACTAGATTATCAACAGAAACTCTCCAAGTTTGCTTTATACAAAACAAATGATCAGAAATAAATCATGCTATAATTTCAGAGTAACAAAGCCATTGCTAAAATACTAATAAAAAAAATAAAACAGCATGAAATCCACAGTAAAGCGAAATAATACTGTTCTTCATTATTGAAGAACAGTATTATTTCGCTTTATTTTATTAGTTCTTAGTATTGCATAGGCCTACGTTGTGATACTGTATGGGTCTATATTGTGGTGAACTTAATCAATAGTATTAATAGATCCTTTTCGTGGGATAGGCTCTCCCTGTTACAATTGTTATCAGCTTCTGATAAGTTGTTTATGACAATCTGGTTAGTGTGCCTCAGATGAAATAAATGAGCTGAGAAGCTATGCTATAAAGAAGTCACACATGAACCACAATAAGAAGAAAGTAGAGGAAAGTTTTTAACACAGAGGCTTATCACTGTACAGGAAACATTGGAAAAACTGTGTAAAGACTCTTGAAAAGCATCATTATTAGATAGGTCCTGAGAATTGAAACCTAGAAATACTAATTAGGTCAACCTATGAAGTATCTTATTTAAATTTTTTATTATACATATATTTTAAAAAACCCTCAATAGAGAAATTTATATTTTATGTAAACTTAAAGTGATAGTACATTTTTCGCAGGTAAAATTTTATATTTTGGTACAAAAATTTTATTGGCTTAAATTGAATTAATTACCAGGAAGTTCATGAACATGTAACTAATTTGATTTGAGTAGCAACTAGCTACTACTAAGAACTTCATAAAAAATGTTTAGGATGCTTCCAATATTTTTTATTTGAGTTTTATAAAGTAGTATGTTCTGGGGTAAATATAGAATTGTTGATCAAATAACAAATACCCTGTGTTTAAATATACGGGTCTTTTCCGTTTGGAGGCTACCAGCGAATTTTAATGAAAATCGGTATACTAATGTAGTTTTGGTCACTGATTTCAAAAATAACTTTATACTTTTTTTGGAGAAATGAAAAACAAACATGTTAGAGCACTTTAAATAATTAATATGCGTTTTAACTAGCTTAAACTAGTTACAGAGGATTGTGTTAAATTTAGCCAGAGTCGCAAACTGTTACTGTTTATGAAAAAGTGCTCTAAGTATGGGAAAGTGTGTTAATTTAATAAAAATACCCAGTTCTTTCGTTGCCAAAAGTGTCGGTCAAACGGTAAAAAGTGCAACTTTACGAAGAATACATTTTTTGAAGGATCCCGGCAGATCTGTAAAAGTAGCAGAAAAAAATCAAGAATTAATGCCCAGTTAGGCCAATTGAATGCCCGGTAAGGGCAATTGAATGCCCGGTTAGGTCAACTGTACGCCCTTGACGATTGGTTAGGTTAAGTCATGATATTTTCGTTAAAAACACATTAATTATTTAAAGTGCTCTAACATGTTTGTTTTTAATTTCTCCAAAAAGAAGAGTTATTTTTTAAATCAGTGACCAAAACTACATTAGTATACCAATTTTCATTAAAATTCGCTGCTTGCCCCCAAACGGAAAAGATCCAAATATAAATATATTCCCTTGCTGTTGTGAATTTAACACTAGGCTCTAGTCATCTAAGTGTGTGATAATCCTGTTCTTTATTTTCTCAAGAACCTTCCCTACAAGTGATGCCATACTGATAATCTCAAGTAGGCAAATGGTAAGATATTATTTTGTAGCGTGGTTCAAACTTAAAATGTGTGTGTGTGTGTGTGTGTGTGTGTGTGTGTGGCTTCGGATACTCTTCTCCCCTCTTTACCCCTTGTTGTTTCCTCTGGGAATGGTCCCGTCCAGACTACCTTCCCTTTTCCCTCTCTATCGGTGTCTTCCACTAAGGTGGTTGATTACCGTCCTTGAATGCCCACCTTTTTCACTCTGGAACGCTATGCTCCTTGTCAGGGATTCCCTCAAGGGTTCTGCTCCTCGGTGTTACTCTTTCTCCTCCTCATGAACACCCCCGACATTTAACACCGAGAAATTTCAGCTCTTGAGATATGGTAGAAATGAGGAACTTAATCAGATTGCATATTATGTTTCAGATAGACAAAAAATTCTAAGAATCGCGAAAGCGGTCGACTTGGGGGTAATAATGACCGATGATGCCATATTCGAGACACAAAATCAGATAGCAATAAACAAAGTAAAAAGAGTTGCGGGACAGGTACTAAGAACGTTCAAAAGGAGGTACAAGACAGTAATGATTCCCCTGCTGAGAACACTGATCATACCAAAAGTTGAATACTGTTCAGTTTTGACGTCCTCATATAAAAAGGAAGAAACTAATAAACTAGAAGAAACGCAGAGACATTTCATAGCCAAGATTGATAGCTGCAAAGAACTCAACTACTGGGAAAGACTACGTAAACTAAATCTGTACTCCCTGGAAAGAAGAAGAGAGAGGCATACCGTAATCTACATATGGAAAATTATCGAAAAACTGGTACCAAACCTCAAACTAAATCGAATTACCATCCAAACGACGCTGGAAAATAGGAAAGGCAGAATGTGTAGTGTTCCCAAATTAAAGACCCGAAAAGGGACCTCCTCAACTCTGACAAGCTTGGTTGGCAGGGGGCCAAGAATTTTCAACCAGTTTCCAAAGGACCTCAGAAACCTTACAGGGGTCAAAGTTGAAGTCTTCAAGAGAAGACTAGATGCCTGGCTCAGGACGATACCAGATGAGTCGGGTGTACCTGGCTATGTACGGTGGAGAGCGCAAGAGAGCAACTCGCTCCTCCACCTAGCCAGGACTAGAGGCGGGGCCACCAGCTTGACCTTCGTGTGAAGAAAGACCGACGCACGGAACGCAAACAAGGTTAACAAGATTACATATATATATATATAGCTCCACTTCGCTATTACTGCATTAGTTTCAATATAATAAGTTTTTCATTACAAAATAAGCACTTAATCATCCATTTGTATATTATTTACAAAACATTGGCCTCTCTGAAAACAGTGAAAAAATCTAAGTATTGCTTAATACAATTCTGGTAAAGACACGCCTCCAAAATCGTAGCGATGGCCATTCAGAACGTCGTATCCATGCTACCATGCCCCATTCGTCGAGCCAACAATTTCTGATTTGCTCAGGGACCAAATATATGCGATATATCCATGCGCTAGATGAGCTGTTACATCAATATAAAAGGGGCATTTTCGGCAGAGGTCCCATAGCAGTTATTTTTATCAGTGAACAACCACGCATTACTATTCGCATGAGTCAGTCACAACTCTACAGTTTTCCAGACTTATATGAAGAAGGCGACCATTGCGCCGGTGCCACGCTCAATCTTTTTACCGCTGCCAGACGGAACGAATTATTTTCATCACAAACCATTGCTGACATTTGCGACGTCGAACAGGATGATGCAGCGGTCGCAACCACAATTGAAATGTGAGCACAAATAATTAATGATTACGTAATAATTAAAAAAACTAATTTGTGAAATGTGATTTAAGCTGATTACCGTTCTCGGTATATATATATATATATATAATATTTAGGAGAAATCCAATGACAAGGAGAAATGTAAATGCCATGAAAAGTCTTCTTTAATGCAACGTTTCGAGCAATACGCTCATCTTCAGGCTGTTTAATAACAATGTGAAATTAAAATCAATATTGAATGAAAACCAAAACAGAAAATTTCTATAACCTATTCATGAAGACAAATTTTAAAGACTGAGAAAAGAGGGTTAAATTCTAAGTTATACAGATTTACATATAAAAATTAAGAAGCTATTTTTAAATACATATAGTAAATGTGAAATTAATACACTGGAAAAATTAACAATAGTACACTGGAATAATGAAACTAACTACCTTACACTGCAGTTTCCGAGGCTAACTGAATTGAGCCGAGGCAATACGGGAAAACAAAAGATGGCGAGGGCGATTGGGGAAGGGGGGATTATAAGGAATTGGGGAAGGAGGAGGGATCATAGCAAATTGAGGGGGACGGCGGATGAGTCAACATTTAGACTCGGGGACAATGTTTTGATGAAAAGCGATTCCAAAATTCTTAGTGAGTTGGGACAAGTATTACAACCAAGAATTTTAAAATTGTCTAAAGTGACATCAATTTTACATTCTATGCTGTGTTCGCGAATCCTCGAAACCTCTTTAGTTTTTAAAATTTTACCTGTTCGGCCACTTATTCCCATATGCGAATAAAATCTAGCCCTGAGAGAGCGAACAGTGCTGCCAATGTAATTCCCAAGGAGACACCTAGGGCAGGTAAATAAATATACAACACCGCTACGCAACGAGTCAGGGGTTCGATCCTTCGCTGAGAAAAAGCTACCTAAAGACGTTTTATTAATAAATATGATGCGGAAATCAGTATGATAAAAAAATTTCCTTAACAATTTTGTAAATTTAAGCTTAAATTCCTTATTCAAAGGACCCATTTCAGGTACCAAGAAATATTTTATATCCTTTTCGCATATGGGAATAAGTGGCCGAACAGGTAAAATTTTAAAAACTAAAGAGGTTTCGAGGATTCGCGAACACAGCATAGAATGTAAAATTGATGTCACTTTAGACAATTTTAAAATTCTTGGTTGTAATACTTGTCCCAACTCACTAAGAATTTTGGAATCGCTTTTCATCAAAACATTGTCCCCGAGTCTAAATGTTGACTCATCCGCCGTCCCCCTCAATTTGCTATGATCCCTCCTCCTTCCCCAATTCCTTATAATCCCCCCTTCCCCAATCGCCCTCGCCATCTTTTTTTTCCCGTATTGCCTCGGCTCAATTCAGTTAGCCTCGGAAACTGCAGTGTAAGGTAGTTAGTTTCATTATTCCAGTGTACTATTGTTAATTTTTCCAGTGTATTAATTTCACATTTACTATATGTATTTAAAAATAGCTTCTTAATTTTTATATGTAAATCTGTATAACTTAGAATTTAACCCTCTTTTCTCAGTCTTTAAAATTTGTCTTCATGAATAGGTTATAGAAATTTTCTGTTTTGGTTTTCATTCAATATTGATTTTAATTTCACATTGTTATTAAACAGCCTGAAGATGAGCGTATTGCTCGAAACGTTGCATTAAAGAAGACTTTTCATGGCATTTACATTTCTCCTTGTCATTGGATTTCTCCTAAATATTAAATTGAAGCTCTGTAGAAGCAACCCGCATGATTATATATTTCAAGGTATGGACAAGATGGCCTCAGGGCCTATCGCCATGTTTGGAAGACTTCACGAAAGTTTCTCAAGTCAAAACTGGACTGTTATTTTCTTGAAATGTGTCGGACCTGCAGGGTTTTTCCGAAATTTGTTTACTTCAAACTCTACCGTGATAATCTATATGACTCTGAATTTTATCAATCGTCCCTGGAATATTTATTAAATAATGAAATTAATTATAAAATCAAAATATCAGATTCGCATAACAAGTCTCTTGGGCATTATAAAACTACTCTTAAAAATACCTTGTCGTTGTTGGACTATTTATTAATAATTTCTCTTGTACAACGTGAACTAGAAAAATTTCACTCTACCATCTTGGAAACACATGAACGTAAGTTAAAGGCTTTGGGAATGAATTCACCAAATTTTTTCAATTCAGATAAGGTAATTTCGAATCTTTCTAGTTACACACTCTCCCCTCGGGAAAAGTTTTTACTGTCACTTGGCTTGCAATTTAAGCTTCCGTTGTTTCAAATATATAAGCCTTCGTTTTTTCTTTACTTTGAAAAATTTTTCAATGGCTTGAAAAATGTTCCCCATGTGGGTGAATTCAAGAATTTCAAATGTCAGTTCTCAAATTTAACTCAAGAATTTTTTCTTAAACTTAGAAATCTTAAATTTCAATCTTTCATATTTAGGAAGAGTGATTTGCAGTGTATTAAGAATTTGGCAAAGAACCAGGAGATTGTTGTGACTAGACCAGACAAGGGTAACGGAGTGGTTATTTTGAATAAATCGGACTACATAAAAAAACTAATGAAATCCTAAGTGATCTTACTAAATTCAAACAAATTCTAGAACCTGTCAATAAAGTCATTGTAAGGTTAGAAGACCAGGTTAATAGATTTCTGTCACGACTAAAGTCCTTAAAGATAATAAAAAATGATACTTACTCTCAGTTGTTCGCATCTGGTGCTAATCTTGCTCAATTATACTGTCTGCCTAAAATCCATAAAGCTGGAACACCTCTCCGTCCTATTTTAGCTTCGTATAACTTACCCACCTTTCAATTGGCAAAATTTGTTGTTCGTCTCCTGTCCCCCTTTGCGAAAAATGCTTACACTATAAATAACTCGTTTGAATTCCAAAAAGACTTCCTTGGTAAAAACTTCGATTCAAAAAAGTTTTTTGTCAGTTTTGATGTAAAGTCGCTTTTCACGAATGTACCTGTATCTGAAACTATTGCCATTATTTTGGATAGGGTTTTTAGCTCAGTTGATAATTTTCATGGTTTTTCATTGTCTCATTTTAAGGAACTTTTAGAATTGGTCTTCAAACAATGCTATTTCACTTTCAACAATAAGGTTTACCAACAAATTGATGGAGTAGGGATGGGATCACCTGTCGGACCGTTAGCAGCTGATTTTTTTATGACTCATTTAGAAAGTGTAATTTTTAGACAATCTCCCACTCATCTCAAGCCAATTTTCTATCGACGCTTCGTTGATGATTCGATAGCAGTCTTTGATAATGCGGTACAAGCGCAACAATTCTTTAACTTCCTAAATTCTTTGCACCCCAATATAACGTATACAATGGAAACTGAGCAAAATGGCTCCCTCCCCTTCTTAGATCTTTTAATTTCGAAAAACGGTGATTCTATTACTACATCAGTTTACAGGAAGCCCACTTTCACTGGTTTGGGCATGAATTTTTTTAGTTTTACTGATTTCAACAATAAGATGTCTTGTATTAAAACTCTCCTGTTCAGAGGATATAATTTGACCTCTAGTTTTACCTTACTTAATGATGAATTTAATAATCTAAGATCATACTTTACTAATAATAGTTTTCCTGTTCAATATGTAGACAAACTAATTAGATCCTTCTTAAATAGTGTTTATAGCCCTCAACTTCCATGTATTACAGTGCCGAAGGATATAAAATATTTCTTGGTACCTGAAATGGGTCCTTTGAATAAGGAATTTAAGCTTAAATTTACAAAATTGTTAAGGAAATTTTTTTATCATACTGATTTCCGCATCATATTTATTAATAAAACGTCTTTAGGTAGCTTTTTCTCAGCGAAGGATCGAACCCCTGACTCGTTGCGTAGCGGTGTTGTATATTTATTTACCTGCCCTAGGTGTCTCCTTGGGAATTACATTGGCAGCACTGTTCGCTCTCTCAGGGCTAGATTTTATTCGCATATGGGAATAAGTGGCCGAACAGGTAAAATTTTAAAAACTAAAGAGGTTTCGAGGATTCGCGAACACAGCATAGAATGTAAAATTGATGTCACTTTAGACAATTTTAAAATTCTTGGTTGTAATACTTGTCCCAACTCACTAAGAATTTTGGAATCGCTTTTCATCAAAACATTGTCCCCGAGTCTAAATGTTGACTCATCCGCCGTCCCCCTCAATTTGCTATGATCCCTCCTCCTTCCCCAATTCCTTATAATCCCCCCTTCCCCAATCGCCCTCGCCATCTTTTGTTTTCCCGTATTGCCTCGGCTCAATTCAGTTAGCCTCGGAAACTGCAGTGTAAGGTAGTTAGTTTCATTATTCCAGTGTACTATTGTTAATTTTTCCAGTGTATTAATTTCACATTTACTATATGTATTTAAAAATAGCTTCTTAATTTTTATATGTAAATCTGTATAACTTAGAATTTAACCCTCTTTTCTCAGTCTTTAAAATTTGTCTTCATGAATAGGTTATAGAAATTTTCTGTTTTGGTTTTCATTCAATATTGATTTTAATTTCACATTGCTATTAAACAGCCTGAAGATGAGCGTATTGCTCGAAACGTTGCATTAAAGAAGACTTTTCATGGCATTTACATTTCTCCTTGTCATTGGATTTCTCCTAAATATTAAATTGAAGCTCTGTAGAAGCAACCCGCATGATTATATATATATATATATATATATATATCATGTGATTCAGTTCGGTGATTAGTCAAAGATCCTTGCAAGTGTAAATTAATTTTACAAAAATCCATAATTTACCCATATTTTCATTCGTACCAAGAATGAGCTACTGCAAACTTTAAAGGGAGGAAGTTCCAGCGGTCCTGGGATCGATACCCGGTAGGCGATGCGCAGTACATCCAGCTAGGATAAAAGTAGTTCCGGCTCTGTTAATTAATGTACTTGTACTGTATTAAGTATTTAGAGAGCGAATTTTCAAATTTCAACTTTTACGTTTGAAGCATAAATTAGACATTTTAAGCTAGTCACAATATAAGTTAAACTCTCATTTTTACCAAAATTATGAAATGTGGTTTAATATGATACGCGATATACAGTATATATATATATATATATATATATATATATATATATATATATACACAAAGAGCGGGAATCATATTAAATGTGATTAATACGTTTCATTATTATAATTATCAAGACTCCTTTGCAAGTGTTAATTATTTTTATAAAATATCCATAATCTTTACTAATTTGTGAAATGTGATTTAATCTGATTACCGACCTTTCAATATATATATATATATATTGTGCATCATTCTGCTCAGTGATTAATACCGTCCTTCGTTATATTAATCATGAATCCTTTGCAAGTGTTATTTATTTTTATAAAATCCATAATTTATCCAGATTTTGACTCGTACTTTAAAGGGAAGGAATTCCAACGATCCTGGGATCGAGACTCGGTGATAGCAGGCGATGCGTAGTATGTCTAGCTAGGATAAAAATACTTCCGACTCTTTAAATTAAAGTAATTGTAACTCCTTTAACTCTTTCTCATTTAAAAGTTTTTCATAATTTTCTCTCAAAGGGGACGCAAATTTCTGCTTTTACAGATTAATTATACCATAAATCAGCGGCCTGCAGATTTTCTTCAGAAAAATATATGAACTACTCAAAAACAATTTGGAAAATTCTGCCTACATCCGTGTCCCTTTCTCCTTAAAGGACCGACGAGGAGCTCGTTCGTGTTATAGAAACTTTCCGTGATATCTTTGAAGAAACAGAAGTTGTAGACAGTGACTTGAAGAGGAAGGTGGAAGTATTACGGCACACCCGGTCCAGTGACTGCCGCATCATCGACGCAGTAATGTAAGCTTTTTTTTTTGTGTGTGTGTGTGTGTGTGTGTGTGTGTGTGTGTGTTTCGGGGAAGAACAAGCAGTGTATTTTCAAAAATTTGTTAAATAATAGAACCATGAGGAATGTTTTATAAAATAGTACATAATAGCATTTACTGTATACAATTTTACGTAATATGTCATTCAATATTTCTCACACATACCGGAGCGCATTGGCATAAATTTTTTATACATTATATATTTATAGCCAACTTAAATTACTTACAGAATTAGTATCCATTGCATTTTAAATAAGCTACAGAGCATAAAGCTCGTCCTTAAATGGTACACAAACTAATATTATTGGAGACATCTTATATTTTACACAATATTGTAGCAATTACTGAAGTTACAATTATATATATATATATATATATATATATATATATATATACACACTAAAACATCACACAATACATCGAGTGCGCAAAAACGAAAAACGTTTTTTATCTGTCTGCATACCAATTGACCATTCCGCTCAGTGTTACGCAATTCGAATAATTTTTAAAAAATTGTAACTCTCTTTCCACGGACCATATGTCAGAGAAACGAGAGGGAGTACATGCCACATACGTTGCTATAGTAACCCTGTAATCGGTAAGGATTCCAAAATTTTACAGTAATAGGGTTATTCCAGGATGAACCCCCAGCGAGTTAAAATAGTACATTCGATACCTATTTTTAAAGTAGACGGATATCCAGTGAATCCCTTCTCCACCAATAACATCTGTGTTTAGAATAAGTGCGCCGCAGTCTCTCGTAGTCGGGATCTGCGACATTTTGTTCTTCGCAAACGCTCCGATACATTTGGAGCGTGTTATTCGATCACTATTCTTTACTCTCTGGAGTGTATTCGCGTCCATTTTAAAAATTTGTGACTACTCTAAATCTATCGATTTCTATTAGGGCCTGTGATTCAAGGTATACTAGTACACTAATAGGTGCGTCTAGCGGCTTTACGATTTCCAAACTGACTGAAATGTTTAAACTATACTGCGGACTTAAGTGTGTGTTTGCCCTAGCAGATAAGTCCGGGGTGATGTCAAACGGGTAAAGGTTGAATTGCTCGATGAATTCCTTCTGCGTTACGCCTATTCCTAGTTCATCGCAAGCACCGGCATTATGTGCAAGATTACTATAAGGTCTCGAGCAAAGCGGGAACACGGCGTCTGTTGAATAATCCGTTTCTAATGTCCCCCCTGAGGCTACTCCATTGACGTATAGGGTTATATTTTTAAGGCCGAAATTTTCGAAATTAAAGGCGTTCTTTTTATATTTCCCATTCACAGAAACGTGTTCCTGCATTCCAATTAATAACCTTTTAGGTAGGGCTCTCAGGGCGATGTTTTCTACCTACTTCGATGCCAGCCCTGCTGGCACTGTGTATGGTTTTATCTGTACTCTGTTAATTGAGTATTTTACTGTGGCATGTAGTAAATTTTTTTCAATTTCTAATTATTTACCCGAGCTTAATTTCACACGGCGTACGCGAACGTATGTTTCCATAATATGACTCACAACGGGCTTTGCGCCCTCTTCTTGATCAGCCCCCAGATTTAAACAGATCTAAGGATTTATGCGAGTGAACTTTATTTTCATATCAACTCTATTCACTGCTTTCGTCTTTAGCTTGATAATAGCCCTCGGCGGTTATAAAGGTGTCCTTCGCATCTTCTGAAAAGTTGAGGACATTTTTCTGACAGACTCGTAGGTGACAGCAACCCGTTCATGCCAAGATGTTGTCCTGGTTTAAATACACATCACACTGGCTGAATATGGAGTGTAGAAAGTTTGTTTCTGTATTTGTCTTCGCAATATGTTCCTTCTGAATGTGCTATTCGTAGTTTAGCGTACATGTGCACAAGCTTGGATAAAAAAGGTAAGGGCATGAGCTGGGGATCACGAACTCTATAGAGACACTCGAGGAACTAATTGTGTTCGGGCATATCAAAGAGGGACAGCTCCGATTTACTACATTGTGAACTACAAGGATGGATGAAGCGTGTTATGACGAGTCAAAAATAGTGCCACCCCTCTCGACATGTAGTAAACAGCCTATGATTCATGAGAGCAATGTCCTTAGCTTATATCAGTTAAAAAAATGATCAACCATAGGTTTCAGTCGCTTAGAATACTTCTTCTTTTTTGATGTCCTTTTACGTTTATCGCCACGTGCTGGTAACCCCTTCTTCTCCTTCTTCCGAACAGCCCTCTTCTTCTCCCCACCACAGCACATTTTTCCCTTTGCGTCTTTGATGATTTCGTCCCGTGCACGCTTTAAGTGCTTTTTTTAGAGCTTCTTTAGGCCGAGCCCCTGCCATTATGTCTTTTACCGGTTAAGACCTGATTGTAACGCATTCCTCCCGAGATATCTGGCACTCCTCTTCAACAAGAGAACAGCCGTGCGCAGTATAGTTGAAAAAATGGATCCAAGCCCACTCCCGCGCTGGTATCTCACCCCTTTATAGACTGTGAAAGGCCTTCGGGTAATTATACCACAGTGCGACGAAAGTGGAGCTTCACTGTTAAGCCCCCGTCACCGAATGGGAAACTTTTCCCCTCAATCGTTCTTATATATATTAAACTATTGGTTAATAGATTAGTGGCGACATTAACATAGTGAAGTTTGTCATATGTAATGATGTAATGCTCAAACTCTGCCCTCTATGATCGGGAACGTGTGCGATACGCAGCAGGCGTGCGTGGGTATCCCCAACAAACTGATGCGCCGCGATATTGCTGTAAATATAGCACATGTCGGGGTCAGGGTGGCCATCGTTCAACTTCTCCAATTTCAGCTGATACATTAGGCTGGACAAGTCATGTTGTGCTTCGTGAAACATATCTCTTTGGAGGGCTGCACCAATCGGCCCTCGGGCATAATTATGAACAGCTCTTTCTCTTTAATATTTCTACTAATCGTTGATTTTAACATCAACGTGTGGACAGGCGTGTCTATGTCTACGATTTCAAAAAGTAAACGGCGGTTAGATACGACTTTTTAAGACTCCTATTTAAGCCGCACACAATATCCGAAGCTCTGTCATAATGACTGGGTCGAAGTGTTACTTTTGTGCTATAGTACTGTGTCCCACCGAACAAGACTGATTGCATAGTATCATCTAAGGTTATGCCTAATTTTTCACTCTAGTCGAATCTTCCAAGAACCATAAAAATGTCCTGTTCCTTTTCAACAATTAAAAATTTGGTGGCTAGCTGAAATTCACAAATTCCAACCTCATATGACTCACGACCCAATCCTATGGGGCCGTGGAGTTCTGTTAGAAAGTAGACCACTGTGTTGCCAGGATGTACAGACAGAGAAAAAGAGGACGGGAGTGTGACATAGAAGTTGTTAGGCGCCATGTTGCATACTACTTAAGCTTCATTATTGCATCAGCTTTTATATAGGTGTTGAGCTTTCTGGGTATTCTAGCCATTTCACCAGGTACATTTTTCCCTTTGCTACCTAAAATGTTTTCAATTTTAAAAACGTTTTTTCCTAAATTAAATGTCACTTTCTGCAGCTCCTCGCCTCGCTATAAAAGCCTCCTGCGATTTCTTCCCCATTCAAATCTTCAACGTAATACATTATCTCGCCTTTAGGTCTCATAGCCCTAAATTTAAAAATCCCACGCGTCCAACCTTGCTCAAATCCCTTCGGGAATTTATTACCCGAACGCGACAGCCTTACATAATCATTGATTTTGAAACGCGTAGAGTGTGGCGGGTTCTACGAATATCTCTTCTCACCTCACACTCTGTGTGCGTACCTCTTTCTAAAAGCTCGTTTGGTGTTGTTCCAATCGCGCGATGGTGTGAACGGTTGTACGATGAGGCCAGTGACTCCAGAATGTCTATATATCTGTATGTATTTTTATGTGCAAAATAGCGATGCATGCGTTTCTTTATGGTACGTTGAACTCTTTCAGCTAAAGAGGCTTTATGTATAAAATTGCTAGTGTAGTGTAAGGCTTTACAACTGTTTCAGGCGATTTATTTTTCAGAGGAATTAGCCCAGATATCTAGAGAATACATCTATTATGAATAGGATGTAGTGGTAGCCTTCATTATACAGTGAGTATTAGGGTGGCCCTTATTTTTCGAAATTGCAAATTTCACCGTCTCACCCCATCAATATATTCTATTTTACAAAAAAAACAAAATGTGCAAAATCTCAAGTAATTAGAATTATTCATATTGGTCCCACACAAGGACTCAAATTTAGTTAATTATTGAAACATAAATACAAGAATTTTTTGTTAGCGTTCCATTATAAGGGCAACTAACAGCAGTTAAAGAACAGCATAAACTAAAATAGACATTGACTACTGATCAAGTAGAAACTGAATTGAACTAAACATTTTAGGACTGAAAGCATACTAAATTTGGGCTAGTAGGGATGGTTGCTTATGAGGCCCCCCTAAATATTAATTTATTTTAATAAAACTTCTTTGGTACACGTTTTATATTAATAGGAAAAAAATGCGCGAGTGAGACCCCCAAATTTTGGTTGATTGGGTGGTTCTTATACATAAGCAAGGGCCTCATAAGCAACCATCCCTACTAGGCCAAATTTACTATGCTTTCAGTCCTAAAACGTTTAGTTCAATTCAGTTTCTAACTAATCAGTAGTCAATGTCTATTTTAGTTTATGCTGTTCTTTAACTGCTGTTATTTTCCATTATAATGGAACGATAATAAAAAATTCGTGTATTTATGTTTCAATAATTAAATAAATTTGAGTCCTTGTGCGGGACCAATAAGAATATTTATAATTACTTGAGATTTTGCACATTTTGTTTTTTTGTCAAATGGAATATATTGAGGGGGTGAGACGGTGAAATTTGCAATTTCGAAAAATAAGGGCCACCCTAGTGAGTATCTTTGCATGTCTGTTAAATCTGCTTGCCAAATAGTGTCAATCGATGCCGCGGTTGTCTTGGCTGTTTTAAACCTTTTTCTCAACATCTTTTTTCCCCATTCCATCATTGTAAACACCTCTGTACAGTCTATCAACGCCTCCGTAGGAGGCCGTGCTAAAAATGTCATAATAACGTTTTCTTAATATGTTAGCCATTTGCGTATTTTAGAGGCACGTGGTGAGGGTTGGTCGTTGTTGTTTGGTCTCTTCTTTCTCCTCTTCAGAGATGCTACCGCTGGGGGTGATGGCGTTTTCAGTTGTGGCACATGCGAGGCATGCTACAAGTCTTTTAACCTGTTCAGATTTCCTATCACTGTTTTGGGGACATTTATTTGTTGTAGAGTTG
Source organism: Bathynomus jamesi (assembly GCA_023014485.1). Classification (NCBI taxonomy): domain Eukaryota; kingdom Metazoa; phylum Arthropoda; class Malacostraca; order Isopoda; family Cirolanidae; genus Bathynomus; species Bathynomus jamesi. Next base: position 1,849,700 of record JAJOZX010000128.1, read on the forward strand.
CTTTAATATGCATCCATCCTGATAGTGAGGGCCTATCACACTTTCTCACCAGATCATGGACAATGTCAACGATATTCGAACCCTGTACCTTTGTTCCTTCAACAATCACCTCACCTGCATCGGCCCACTGTATAATGGGATCCTTACTCAATAGATTATAAAGACTTAAGCCTTTATTCCTCAATGTATGTGGGAGACTGCTTTTTAATACATGTTCGATATGTTGCGGGGGCGACTCGTTATTCTTTGACTGGTCATCTCTAGCTTCGGCCCCAGGCCCTATACCTCCACGCTCATCGTTGTCTGCGGTGCGCCTAATAACCACGGAGACCTCTGTCGGATTTATTATAATTTTCGTACTCATTAAGAAATTTCTGCAGAGCTTCTTGGTATAAGATTCTTTTCTCATCAGGTGACTTTTCACTGTTTAATAGATCAAACAATTCCCTTTCCATTCTTTTAAGCCTACTTTTACGGGGTTCTAGAACCGTATCTGCACTTTTTGAGTTTGCAATGAAGCATACATCTCGTGCGGAACACGACTACTTTATTCATTATATTAATCTAGTCAGTAAAGGTTCCAAAACTGAAAATAAGATGGGGAGGAATGAGCCCCTTCTTTGTACAATAATTCGTTTTTTTCTTCCCAACAGTTTGACTTTTACGAGCGAGTGTACATATTATTTTCTTGTAACGGCATAGGCTAGCCTTCTGAGGGGGTTTCATTGGTACATTACATTTTATAACATTAAGACGGATTTTACAGATGCATTTTAAAAAGTCCGAGTCAATATTTTTAACAAACAACTGCTGCAGTTCTCGGGGCAGTCGATGATAGATTTTTAACTCATGGTATTTATTTAGCCTCTTTGTCATTCCGGAATATACACCGTTTCAGGTTTGTTTGGGAATATATTCGTTCTTAGAAGCACCCTAAACGTGTTTCGTGGGTGAAGGTCACAAAGTTAATATCCGCAAAGTTGACTTGTAGCTTCGTTATAAACTTCCAACAACTCCTTACGCTGATTCGGGAACATTTGATTGGCTAATACCCCAATTTGTGACACATCTCTACGTTGTGCGAATAAGACTAGATATTGTGTATTTTAACGACACATCGCGCATGTATCTATTTTTGAAAAGTAAATTCTGGTTGATGAAGAACACGGTTATGTTAAGATGGTGGGAGAACACTAAATGTCTCAGCAAACTTTTTATCCATTTCTAACATTAGATCGTCAATTACAATGACTGTATATTCATTTCCCTTTAGCGAATTAACGTCATATACCCCTTTGTGGAACAAAATATCATCTTGGTACTCGTTGAATACTGACTGGTATGTTGAATAGCACCATATGACTTTATCCACAAATTTTGAGAACATCTCCCGCTTATCTTTAATGATTTTAAGCATAAACACAGTTTTACCACATCCTGTAAGGCAAGATATAATACATGTGCACGGGCTCGTGAACCTGAATTTTTCTCCAGAATCCATCTCTAACACGTCACACCCCTCGTGAACATTTACAAAATATAATAATTTTTTACGTGATGTTCCTTGTATTCTACAGTCTTGTTTTTCCTCTTCTTCAGAACCCTGAATGACGATGAGGTACAGCAAAATGTACCCATCATCGATATTACAGACGATTCCGATGACAGTATAGTTGTGGCTAGAAGCTCCACCCCCGCTAGTGAGCCCACACCAGCGGCACCTGTAGCGTGCCCACGCGATCTACAGATCTACAGAGGCTAAAGCTAACAAAGACCCTAAGATCCACTCTAAGGTTAGCCCGAGAGAAAGGAAAGAGTAGGGGGTTAAGAGAAGAGAATAAGGGGTTAATTAAGTAGCAACACCTATCACTCATGGGTTAACTTTCATTCAGAAAAAGAGAAAAAAGACTCCCCATCATCATCCGCCGGCCACTGCCGACAAGTCAGAAAAATAGTCGGAGAGAATAGGAAAGGGGTGAAAGATGAAAAGAAGTAAAATAAGAACGCTTACAAACCATGTAAACACAGTCTTAACTCACTATCATACCATGCAAACTACAGGCATGCAAGTAAGGAGAGGATAAGAAGGAAAAAAAAAAAGCAGGTAAAGTAAAACAAAAAGTGGGTTAGTTTACGCTACGAGCTACATCTACGATCGTGTTAGTCTAATTTTTTTTTTTTTTGCTGGCATCACACACTGGCATGTGTCACAAGCTGGCATTATTATCAACAGACTCATCCTCGATCACCACCTCTAGAGCTCTTGTTGCTAATTGTTTTATTATATTAAACAACGTTAATAATTTTAACGAGGGTGAGGGAAAAGGGTGAGGCTGAGAGGGAAAAGGGTGAGGCTGAGAGGGAAAAGGGTGAGGCTGGGAGGGAAAAGGGTGAGGCTGAGAGGGAAAAGGGGGAGGCTGAGAGGGAAAAGGGGGAGGCTCTGAGGAAAAAGGGGGATTGTTTTATTATTATATTAAACAACGTTAATATTTTTAAAATGCCTATCTAAACAGTTCTTAAACATATTAACGCTGGTAGAGTTCACGACTGATGCGGGAAGATTATTCCATTTATCAGTTACTTTAAACGTAAAGAAGTTTTTAGCGATATTAGTGATGAAACGTCTGCCACGCAACTTAAATCCGTTATTACGGGTATTATTATTATTATCGAAAGTGAACAATTTGTCAAAATTTACGTTATCGATGTTATTAACGATTTTGAAAACTTCAATAAGCTCCCCCTTAATCTCCTAGTTTCCAGTGAATACAGGTCTAAGTCTTTAATCCTATCTTCATAAGGCCTGTTGCGCAATGACGGAATCAGTTTCGTGGCACGTCGCTGAACCCTTTCTAACCTATCAATATCCTCACGCAAGTACGGGCACCAAAACTGAACGGCATATTCTAAATGAGGCCTGACTAGGGTCTTGTAAAGGGGCAATATAATATCCTTCGATTTAAATTCGAAATTACGCGCTATGAAGCCTAACATCCTATTAGCTTTTGCGCAAGACTGCAGGCACTGGTTCCTAACTTTTAAATCCTTAGATACGCGTACGCCTAAATCTACTTCCTCGTCAACGTTGGCTAACTCCCTATCATCCATCGTGTACGTGTAATTATTGTTACGAGAACCTATATGCAAAACTTTACATTTGTCTACGTTAAATTGCATCTGCCACTTATCCGTCCACTCCATAATCCTATGTACATCGTCTTGGAGCCTATTTCTATCGTCCTCGTTAACAACCTTACCGCCTATTTTAGTATCGTCCGCGAATTTTGACACGTTACTAGTCAATCCTACATCTATGTCGTTAATGTAAATTACGAATAGCAATGGGCCTAACACTGAACCCTGTGGGACACCGCTACCTACATCCAACCACCCCGATTCACTACCATTAACTACGACCCTCTGCCTCCTAGCGCGAAACCATTCTTCTAACCAGTTAGCTACCTGACCGCGTACACCGTGCGCTTTGACCTTCGCAATTAATCTCCTATGCGGAACTGTAACGAACGCCTTTTTAAAATCTAAATAAATAACGTCAGCCGCTCTATGCCTATCGTATTCGCGCACTATTTCGTTATAAAATTCTAACAAATTAGTTAAACAAGACCTATGGCGTCGAAATCCATGCTGACTACTATTAATCAAATCTCTACTTTCTAAGTGATCGATGATACGATCCCTAACTACGGATTCCAAAAGTTTACCGACAATTGACGTTAAGCTAATGGGCCTATAATTGCTAGCAACTGCGCGGTCGCCTTTTTTAAAAATAGGCGTGACGTTAGCTAATTTGAAGTCTTCAGGAATTATCCCCGTTTCGAGTGACTGATTAAAAATCTTCGTAAGGGGCCTACGATAACGTCTTTCAAATCTTTCAAATGTCTGGGATAAAAAAGCGTCAGGGCCTGGAGCCTTGTTAACTTTTAGCCTATCGATATAATGCGCAATCTCACCCTCGTAAACAACTATTTCATCCAAAATAGTCTCGCTACTAAATGGAACGATATCGTCCACGTCGGGGACATTATTTACGTCTTCCACGGTAAAAACTTTCGCAAAAAAGTTATTGAAAATACCCGCCATCGCCTGAGCGTCAGAAGCCAAAGCGCCATTAACATCCACTAGAGGGCCTATGTTATCTTTTATCGGCTTACGATTATTAACGTATTCAAAAAACTTTTTTGGATTATGTTTACTATCCGCAGCTATAAGTATCTCTAAATTACGCTTAGCATTCCTAACTGATCTTTTAACCTGACGTCTAAGCTCGATATATCTATTAAAGTTAGCTGCCGTGCCATTGCGCTTATTAAGTCTATACGCTCTCTTACGCTCGTTTATGAACTCACCTATTTCCCTCGTCCACCACTTGGGCCTAATATGATTTCTAGCACGCTTGGGCCTACGAGGAATAAACTCCCTTTCAATATTCCTAAAACTTTCTCTAAACGCCACCCAATGCAAATTTGTGTCATTACCCATAAATAAGTTATCCCAGTTCACTACTCTCATCCTGTCCGCAAAACTATAAAAATTAGCCCTACGAAAATCAGGGACTTCTATTACGTTACTATCCTTAGTGTTTTCTATCAATAACTTAAACCTAAGAATTTGATGATCACTACATCCTAAACTCTCGCCTACTTCTAAACCTTCGACTATATTCTCGCCGTTCGTCATCATCAAATCTAAAATATTATCACCGCGCGTTGGTTCGGTAACCATCTGTCGTAAAAAGTTATCTTCCATAAACTCAATCAATCCTAAACCCTCCTCATTACCAGTAAAAGTCTCATAATTAACATTAGGACAGTTAAAGTCTCCGACAATTACACTATTCCGATTGTGAATAAAGTTACCAAGAAGTGAGTAAAATCTAGTATCTGTATCGAGGGGTTGAACGGGAGGTCTATAAACAACAACAAAATTAAAACTAACACATATCGCATTAATTGCTGCCGGAAAATCTAACTTAACCTCGATAGCCCTAAGGGAATTACGAATGTACAGTAAAACGCCGCCACCAATCCTATGTAACCTATCATTAGTAAAGAGTTTAAAACCCGCTATATCAAGTTCCCCCAACAAGTCCCGAGTCACTGAATTTAACCAAGTTTCAGTGATAGCAACTATATCGTAGTTTGAATATAAAAACCAACTCTAATAGACAGAGTTTATTTCCAACAGTTTCGATGCCACTGGCATCCTCCTCGGGTGGATACATGCCAGTGGGCATCAAAACTGTTGTGGAAATAAACTCTGTCTATTAGAGTGGGTTTTTATTTTCATATTTTGACCTTCACGTAGAAAAAAGTGAAGTTTTTTGCATTTATTATATCGTAGTTGCCGGAATAAATTATCGCCTTAAATTCATTTAATTTATTTCTAATACTACGCGCGTTACAATAAAAGACGTTTAAGTTATTTTTTACCACGGATCGGCGTTTTAAAATATTTTCCACGTCGGGCCCCCGTTCCCCGGACCCACAACGTTTAAAGAAGGCTTCGACTATACAGCTTTCGCACGTTTTCGTCTATTAACCTACCTAGCCTAGCATTACCTATTTCATTAAAATGCACCCCCATCTTTTATAAAAAGGCTAGGATCACTGAATTCGGACCACAGCTTTACGAAGGGTACATTTTCCTCAGCACAAATCTCTTCTAATTTAGCATTCAAAAATATCGTTTTAGACGTAATCCTAAGACCCAAACCGTGCCTAGGGGTAATACCTAGAACTAAAGACCTATCTGACCTCGCCTTTAGGGACCTAATTAACCCCCTATATCTCTCCAAAAGGTCAGGCACTCTCGTATCGGGCCTATACGAGTCGTTGCCCCCTACCATCGTCACCAACATCGAGTGACGGGAGGCAACGTCAATCCTATCCACTTCGTCTCGAACTCTGTCAACCCTGGCCCCTGGGAGACAGACCCTCCTCCTCTTGGTTGGATGCCGTTCAACGAACTCTGAGTCCATATGGCGCACTAAAGAATCCCCAATTAAAATAGTTTCCCCCTCATTCACGTCCTTTACCAAATGGGCGAAAGGGTTCGAAACCTCGATAGGGGGATGATTCCTATCACCTAACGTACGCGACCTAGCTCCACCCTTAACTTCTCTAAATCCCTCCCCATCTACTAATCTCGGACTAGCCTTAACCCCTTCCTCAACTCTATCCAACCTTCCCGATAAGCTACCTAAACTAGAAACTAGATTATGCACCTCACCCTTCAAATTACGAACGTCTTCAACGTTAGTATTGGTTCGGCTTTCGTCAACCGTAGCCCTACCCCTGTCTTCATCAAGCGTTGCAAGTCTTTCCTTTACCTCACGTACACTACGTTTTATTTCAACTATTTCCTCCCTTAACTCGCAAAAGAAACAAACTGATCTCCGAATAAAGAGTTATGGAATTTAGATTTGGAGTTCAACTGAATAACCTTGAATAAACTTGACAGACCCCTTCACCCAAGTGGGTTCATGTCTTCCAAATGAAATGTAATATAATATAAAAATAAGTTCATCAAGTGCTAAAACACTCTTGTCTTTTGAATTGAGTGTCCAGGTTAAGATAGGCAACGTGTGTATTTTGTCATAGAAATATTAATGACAGTTCATTCGGCGAATCGTCCGTTCGGCGAATCGTCCATTCCATTCGGCGAAACAGCCTTCGGCGAATCGTCCGTTCGGCGAAACGTCCGTCGGCAAAATGTCTGTTGGCAAAACGTCCGTCGGCGAATCGACCGGGTACCGTACATAGTAAAGATTGACCCGCGAGCTATGTTTAGCAATGGTGTTGAGCACGGACTGCGACGCGTAGTTGAACGTATTGTGGAGTTTGCCCTTCAGAACCGTGACGAACGTGAAGTCAGAACGAGGCTATCCTTTGGGTTCGGGTCAAATGACGAGGATGTAGATGATTTTTGGGTAGTAATACCATACAGACGCTTTGCCGCTGTAGATATAGAATATATATTAGTGCGTATAATGCAAGCCTCTCAAAGTAGTACAGCCTTCAATATGGACAACTTCAAGGTAGATATTTACAGGTTATTCCGTGTTGGGGGGCATAATGCCACACTTTATACTCTTAACTTCGATTCTCAGACTATTTACAGACGGCATACAAACACCGATCGTGGCTGCGGCTTTATAGCAGCAGTCTTAGCTCATATGTTCACTGTGCTAAATACACGAGCCAAAAAACTTTGGCTGCCTACGGTTGTGCAGAGTGCTCGTAACTGGTTTCAGAGTGCAAACTTCAGTTTGAATGTAATATGGGTCCTGAAGAGCTGAGAAGGGTAGAGCAGGAAATGAATATTCGTATAGTTGTATTTGGAATGGATGATCGTCGTAGGACTGTGTATGTTTCTAAAAGCTGTGTGAAAGATCTTACAAGGCCCTTACTTATTTCAGGGTTGTCAGGGTCAACGATCTCCCCATCCGTAATATAAGGGCTCTTTATGCTGGTTATGATAAAAGTCGAAAATATGGAAGGTATCATGATTTGTGTAAGGGGTGTCTCGAGTGTGCGGATGATATAGTGAAACATTGTAAGGAATGCCACATGGTATGTGAGCAGTGTAAAAGCCCCAAATGTGAAAGTCGCGTAGTTGAAGCTGAGAAGAGGGATTATAATGTCTGTAGACGAACATTTTTCAATAATAAGTGCTTTGAGCTCCATAAGTCAATGGGCACTTGTAGGAAAATGAGAATCTGTGAACGTGGTGTTTCATATGATGGATAATTGGGGGAAATTCACGCATAAATGAGATGAAATTCTCTGTTCTACATGCCATGAGAAATATAAGGCGGATGGAGTAAAGCATGTATGTTATATGAAAGATGCTAAGCCTAAAAATAGCCCTTGTATAACTGTGTACTACGATATAGAAACATATACGGTTGCTGAAACCAAAGAGGTTATCCCACATCTACTTTTAAGCCAGACTCTCTGCGATGAGTGCATGGAAGTAGAGTGTGATGAGTGTCACAAATGTGGTAAGCGAACAAATGTTTTTAATACGAGCACACACGACAACCCCGTGAAACTCTTTGTGCCGTATATTGTCAAGTTAGCGGACAAGTTAAAAAAAATTATTGTATATATTCTTGCCCATAACGGCGCAAAATTTAACACACAGTGTCTTTATAAGGAGGTGCTTCAACACGAGTCATCTGAGATATTTACAGGTGATCGCTTGAAAAGAGGGAACAAACTTATACAGATGCAAATAATAGGTAATGTTCAGTTTAAAGACACTTTATTATTCACACCTTGTAAACTAGCCAAGCTACCCAAGGTAATGGGGGTAGCCGCCGAAGTTTCAAAAGGGTATTTCCCTTACACTTTCCTCACTAGCGACACTTTAAATTACGTAGGTATGCCTCGCCCCAAACATTACTTTAACTACGCCAACATGAGTGATAGTGAGCGTGAAGATTTTGACCGCTACTACAACAGTTTTAATGAAGATATTCCTTACAATATAGCAGATGAATGTGAGCGTTTTTGCCTGCATGATGGTCGCATCCACAATCGTCTCAGTGTGCTTTACGGTGTTCCAGATCAATTTCTTGCCTAAAGACACCTTAGCTGTCATTCACAGAAACAACTCTCGCAGTTATGGGCGTAAGGGTATTTACCGGCTCATAAACATACAGCAGCAGACCGGTTTATACATAAAACATGTCTGCAACAAGGAGGAATTACCCATTAAGATCAATAGTCGTGTTTTTTGGATGGATGGTCTAAGCGAAGACTGTGCCACTGGTGTGAAAACTGTGTACTCCTTTAACGGAGTACATACTCTTCTCACCAGTGGCACGGTCTTCGCTGGTGGTATGGATGCCTACGTTCTGTGTGTTGAATCGTTAGAGATATCCATGGTAGAAATTCTGCCGACAGTCTTGCATGGACCCGCACCCCCGATCAGCTTATAGGTTCCCAGTTCACTCACAAGGTCTTGTGGGAGCACGAATATGATGCACGGATGGAGACAGGTGGGGAGTACGTGAAGAAATAAACAACATCAAACGTTCAGTGGTGTTTGATCCTCTAAAATGCGGTGATAGCTTGTTCGGAGGGCGTGAAACTCCATTATTATGACTTCTGTTCTTTATACCCTTACGTGATGAAGAACAATCCGTACCCTGTAGGAGCACCTGAAAAGCTGGTGGGCCCAGCCCTTCCCACCGTCGAAGTGTTCTCAACAAGTTTGAACAAGAACTATTTCGGTCTTTCTTTCGTAGATGTGCTCTCCCCTCGCGACTTATGGATGCCGATCTTACCCGTCGTTATAGACCACAAGCTCATGTTTTCCCTGTGCGTGAAGTGCGCAGAGGAGAACAATGGGGCCTGTAATCACACAACCAACCAGCGGAAGATCAGAGGTGTATATACAAGCCCTGAGTTGTCCCTAGTCGTTCGTCACGGCTACAGAATATTGAAGATATATGAGGTGTGGAGGTTTCAGAAGCAACTCAACCTTTTCACGCCATATATAAACACTTTTTTGAAGGATAAGGTAGAAGCATCAGCGTATCCGCGAGGAGTTGAGAGCGAGGGTGAAAAGTCGGCGTATATTCAGCGCTACTGTGACCGTGAAGGGATACAACTTGACCGGGCCCAAATTACTAAGAACCCTGATAAGCCCTTTAATGCAAAGATGTGCAAAGTTCTTTGAGGAAAATTTCCACAAAATACAGGCAAGGGGAAAGTACATCTAGCCCAAAGTTATAATGAGGTGTAGGATTATGCCAATGCTCTCGAAAAAGGTCATGGAGATCGTGAATGTGTGTAATACGTACATAATAAAGTACATTACCGAATTGGCCACATATATCTCACTTGTTACAAACATACCTGTAACCAGCTTCACAACAGCATACGCTCGCATCAAACTTTGGGGGTATTGCATTCTCTTTGGCGGAGGGTTCTGTACGCAGACACAGACAGTGTGATATTCACAGAGAGGGAGGGTGAATACAGTACATGCAGCCTATTGGGAATCCCTCGGAGAATTGACTGATGAGATCAACGATGAGTATGGTGGTTGTGCATACGCTAATTCTTTCGTATCAACAGGTTGAAAAACTTATGGGGTACGGGTGAGGGTGGGGGATGAGCTGAAATATACAGTGAACGCGAAGGGCATCACGCTTAACCAGACGAACCGACGGGTCGTTAACTTTGATTCGTTAAAGAGTTAGTGTGCTTAGAAGATGAGGCCGACCAACCTCTTCAACTGGCTGTAGGGAACCACAATTTTCGGCCACAGAAACGGGGGTCATGAAGGAACTTAGGGGCACGAAAGGGTGTCGTAACACGTATAGGAAACGTTACCAGGTGCCTGGCACTTACGACACCGTATCCTTTGGATACTATAGCCCTTGATTGTTTTGTTATATATTATTATATATATATATATATATATATATATATATATTATATATATTTACTTGTTAATGATATGTTTATTTTATTTATTACGCGTATTTGAATATATATATACCGTGAATTATTCGAGGATATGTTTATTAAATAAATATGTTTCAATTAGCGTTTCATTTTCTCCTTCGTATATATAGTGTGTGTGCGTGTGTGTGTGTGTGTGTGTGCTCGCTTGTATGTGTAGAAAAAAATTCTAAGCTCCGCCCATTTTATGATCAATCAACGGGTCACGTGACTCCTGCTACTACCTGGGCATATCTGTACCCCTGTGTGCTCAGTTGACCGCTGCAAGCTCTGGATCTCGGTCGTGTATTTTGAAGAATTCTTGCGTAGATGGTAAAGTGATGGCTACCTTTGATATTGCGTGCTCAACGTTTATGAAGTGGTATTCGATAAATTCTACAGATCTGGTAGATACTGAAAAAATCCCTATTCCCCACTCCTTTGAGGCTTTTAAGGCTACACTGAACCGTGCGAAGCGTGAGGAACAAGAGGTTCAAATACTCTACGGCTATTCTGGCAATAGCATTGCAGAATTTCGTGGCACAAACGATGTAATGGACTACGTCATAGGGCTAAACTGTGTAAAGGCATACATATACCATGAAGTGAAAGAAGCAACACGTGCAGAAGAGAAGCAACGGGTTTGGGTAGTGAGTCTTGTTAGCGAATGGTATGACAAGCGGTATTATGTCATGTTACATTACATCGAGTACTGCATACCCTGCGGTTGAAAATATAAATCTTGTTATCATGGACAATTTGAAGTATTTTTATCATTACATTCATATATATCATGACGAGGTTCGCAGTGAGGTTGTGGCTAAAGGCCTGTGCTTGTTTTTAATAGAGATTAGAGACGAGTATCGCTTGCTAAGCAAAAAGGACAAATATGAGCACTAGGGTTATGACTTTTTAATTTTGTGTCATAAATATTGTTTCCTGTATCATCAATCGATGAACGTTTGCTTGAAAACAATAAAAAAGGGCCTAATTCTTCAGAATTAAAAGCAAATGTCACCCCGAAAGCAAATATAGTATATTAGTTACAGGTTTATTTTAAGCAATAAGTAAAACAATTAAAACAATAATAGAGTAAATGTATAATATTGTATTTGTATAATTAATATGTATTGTATAGGTATAATGTTGTATAATATAATATATGTTTATGTATAATAATTGTGAAATAAACATGCAAATTTCTATTTATTTTATTAATTTTTTATTTTTTATTTTGGGGTGAAGTTTTTTCAAAATATATCGAAAAAACTGTTATTTTCATTGTCAGGGGGCAAACGTTCATCGATTTATGATACAGGAACATGAGGTTATAAAAATGTCATAACCCTAATGAGCACATGTTTCTCTCAAATAGTGCGCCGGAGTGTCAATAAAATGTGCGTAGTTCATGAAAATACCCCTGAACAAAAATGTCTGGTGCGCATTCCGGGAAATGGGAGGATAAAACAATAAAGCAGATATTATTTTATGTATCGCAGATGGAAAAATACTCTAAACGATTGCCTGGTATAATGGGTTACAAGTATTCATATGAATTTTTCATGCTGGAACAACCCCGTACACGAATCACTAATGCATGGTATGACTCGTTCCCCCACACCTTCCTACGTGCCAAACCGCGCACCGACTACTCAAATTCAACTCAGAACTTGACCCAACTGGACGTACACTCCTCACAATAGAAAACGATGGAGCTTCCGTTGAGCGGCAATCTCAATGCTGTATTATAAGATGTGTTCGTGACGAAGTTAGTGCGTGTGTTCAGGCGTAAAACGCCGTTAACTATGTACATGACACGCGTTGTAGACAAACAAACTCTGGTAAACGGAATGTTGTTTATTTAAGTGTTGAGGAGATGAATAGAATCTTCGTGATAGTTGAGAAGTGAGGCGGGGATCGTTATAAAATACCTGCAGAGAAAAGATTAGTGATGCACCCTCAAATGCCATTATTTGTACGTTATGTATAAATCCCGACCAGCCATGCATTGATATACGGTTGATGTGGAAGAATGTTTCTGATAATAACGTTCTTGTACCCACGCGAAACCGTTTCATCATCGACAGAATGTTTGAAATCGTCGGTTTCCGCAAGCTAAAGCCTACATTACATGCACGTGTTACCGATATACTTTATTTTGACACGGTTCTTGAATACGCATACACCGCTCTGCTCGACGGGTTTACCGAGTGTAGGAATGAACATGGCAAGAATGGCTTGGAATTGGATGCGTATTTAAAAGGTTTAGACCTCCAAATATGTTGAACTTTGGTACAAAGGACTTGAGCGGTACAGGGCTGAGTTCACCTACACTGTTCACCCTGAAGAGCTATTTCTTTATATAACGAGCAGCTGTCACTACGACTTAGAAGATTATTTCAACTGCCGATATGCATTGTGAAGAAGAGTTCACGGTTGAAAAGCTTGGATTGGAAAGAATAAACCCTCGTTTGGAAAGGAGTGTTTATAAACTTAAATTTAGTGAAAACGTTCTGGCGAACGATGCTCTCTTTGTGCGTGCTTTTGATTCTATTCTGTCCGTGTTTAAAGAGAGTGATAACTTGCCAACAAATTGTAAAGTGGGCACAAAAATAGTATTGAACGAAATGAAGACTCTTTACATAGAGTATAGGCATCCGTGTACCTTGATTGGTGAAATAATGTTATATCTTATTTATTGCATAGTACAAAGCAACGATGATGTAACTGTAGACTCGATAATAGGCGAATTTAGTATGTTAATTAAGCGTAGTCGGACATAAAGCGCGTGTATTTTGATGTATATTATTTTGAAGTTTAGATATATAAGTGTGTATTTGTTCATACATATATAAATGTGTATATAGACTTCTCCTGTACTAATATTATTATTTAAGAAGGTATATATATATATATATATAACCTTCGTTTAAAGTATGTATTTTTGCTCTATAGAATTCTTCTGAACTAGTTTTGAATGCATATTTATTTTTTTTATTTTTCCTGTATGTTAAATTATTTCCAGTAATTTGTCTAAATAAACAGAATGATGTAGTTGTGTTTCATTATCCAATAAACGATTGAAATATATGCTTTTCTGGTATATTTATATAAATAATATAAATATATATATAAAAACGATACTAAGGAATAACTGGGGTGATGGGAATATATGAACGATGCATGTATGCTTCAATAAATATATATACAGGGTGGGGCACGGGAACCAAGTGTTTTTGGAATAATCAGGAAAATGATATTTATTTTTGTAAAGAAAATATATTGGTAGAACAACATTCGTAAGAACATAGCATTTCATGTCATAATAATCATGTACCGAAAATTATATCTGGCATATGATGTCCTTGGCCGTCGACGCATTGTTGAAGGCGTTTACGAAAATTGGCCTCCACTCTTCCCAGCAGGTCTCTGTTGATTTGGATGATTTGTTGATGGATCGCTTCCTTCAATGCATCTAATGTACGGGGCTTGTCCTCGTAGACACGTGACTTGAGGTACCCCCATAGAAAGAAGTCACATGTGGACAAGTCAGGGGACCGAGGGGGCCATGCAATGTCACCAAATCTCGAAATGAGATGGTTGGGAAACAGGGGGCGAAGAACAGCCATTGACGCTCTGGCGGTGTGTGGCGTGGCCCCATCTTGCTGAAACCACAAATGTCGACGAGCAATACGCCTTCTTCGTAACTCAGGGATGAAAAAGGTGTTCACCATCTCAATGTAACGCCCAGATGTTATGGTAACGGTAACCCCATTTTGTTCGAAGAAATAGGGACCGATGACGCCAAACTTTCTCACCGCGCACCAAACTGTAACCTTAGGGCTATGCAGCGGTTTTTCATGGAGTTGTCGCGGATTTTCAGCAGCCCAATACCGACAGTTTTGATTGTTGACGGCCCCATTAAGGTGGAAATGGGCTTCATCACTCATTACCACCATCATGTTTTCATTCTGCTCATAAAGTGCAAGCATTTCCTGTGCAAAATTCAGTCGTTGGGGGCAATCGTTTACATTCAATTCCTGCACCATCGCTAACTTGTATGGGTGAAAATGTAATTCTTCATGCAAAATCCGTCTAACAGTACGATTGCTGATTCCGAGTGCAGCTGAATGTCTCCGAGCAGAGCGGCCTGGGCTTTGCAACATCGCTTGTCTGACCCTTTCAACGTTCTCTGGAGTACGCACAGTGCGTTGCGGCCCCTTCGGTTTTGTTTTCATTATTGAGCCTCCTGTTCGAAGATTGTTAACCCAACGTAAGATTGTGTCACGAGCGGGAACAGAGTCATTTCGATGAATGTTGAATCTGCGGCGAAACGCACGCTGAACTGCTGTCACTGACTCGCCACTCCTAACAAAATGATCATACGCGAACATGCGGTGTTCTAACGTCCACTGCTCCATGATGGCACCTGAAAGATAAAGGTGAGTGTTAGTTAAAGTTAAATGCTATGAACCCAGGAATGGAATGCTACCTACCGCACGCCCCTCCCATTCCTAATGGCCGATTACTAGCTATTCAAAAAACACTTGATTCCCGTGCCCCACCCTATATGTATACACCAGTTATGCCAACTGGCGGATTAAGACTTCTAAGCCAGCTGTGAGGTCAAGAGCGCCCATTAAGTGGTGCGACATGCCTGCAAGAACATCTCCATTATTTAAATAAATAGCGCAATCTGGCAACTGAAAAGTTGTACATGGGATACGTTTCGAAATGATTAGTTGCCAGATTTTGGTGATCACTATAATTGCGAATAGAATAAACAGCATTTCATAAGGCTGGGTTTTGTTCGTTTGGGGAAAGAAAACAGGATTCCATGCTATATTTGTACGGACATGGGGAAAAAATTTATAGGCCGAGCTTTTCAGAGCATGTTGACAGAGTTTAATACCACGAATACATTTAATAAGTATTATTATTATTATTATTATTATTATTATTATTATGTAGATAGATGGTTTTATTATCCAATAAACGATTAAGAGAAGTGCTTTCCTGGGTATATAATATATATATATATATATATATATATGAACGATATTAAGGAATAACTGGGGTGATGGGGATATATAAACGATGCTTCAATATATATATATATATATATATATTATAATATATATATATATATATATATATATATTAGGGTGGTTCTTATTTTTCAAAATTGCAAATTTCACCGTCTCACCCCATCAATATATTCCATTTAACAAAAACACAAAATGCGCAAAATCTCAAGTAATTATAAATATTCTTATTGGTCCCACACAAGGACTCAAATTTAGTTAATTATTGAAACATAAATATACAAATTTTTTATTAGCGTTCCACTATAGGGGCAAATAACAGCAGTTAAAGAACAGCATAAACTAAAATAGACATTGACTACTGATTAGTTAGAAACTGAATTAAACTAAACATTTTAGGACTGAAAGCATAGTAGATTTGGCCTAGTAGGGATGGTTGCTTATGAGGCATCTTTAAATATTAATTGATTTTAATAAAACTTCTTTGGTGCACGTTTTATATTAACAGGAAAAAAATGCTGGGGTGACACCCCCAAATTTTGGTTGATTTGGTGGTTCTTATGTGAAGAGGAAAAATTAAATATATAAAATTCGAGGATTCTCCCCTGCATTTTTTTTCCTATTAATATAAAACGTGTACCAAAGAAGTTTTATTAAAACAATTAATATTTAAGGATGCCTCATAAGCAGTCATCCGTACTAAGCCAAATCTACTATGCTTTCAGTCCTAAAATGATTAGTTCAATTCAGTTTATAATTAAACAGTAGTCAATGTCTATTTTAGTTTATGCTGTTCTTAACTACTGTTATTTGCCCTTATAGTGGAACGCTAATAAAAAATTCGTATATTTACGTTTCAATAATTAAATAAATTTGAGTCCTTGGGCGGGACCAATAAGAATATTTCTAATTACTTGAGATTTTGCATATTATGTTTTTTTGTCAAATGTAATATATTGATAGGGTGAGACGGTGAAATTTCCAATTTTGAAAAATAAGAACCACCATTATATATATATATATATATATATATAGGATGAAATTGCAAAGCTGTGGAAAAACCACTACTCTAACATTTTTAATAGTGTGAGTAGGGATAATCTTAAGATAGATTGCAGCGAAACGATTGTGGGAGGGACAAGGGAAAATATTTTGATATCATTTTCTGAAGTAAAGAGGTTAATTAAAGAGTTAAAGACTGGTTCTGCGTCAGGGGTAGATGACTTATCGAATGAGCACTTAAAATATGCAAATGACGTAGTATGTCTGCATATATCATTGCTCCTATCAGCCATGCTTGCTCATAGCTATATCCCTGCAGAGTTCATGAGGGTATATATCTTGCCCCTGGTCAAAAATAAGTACGGAGACATTCTGTCCAGCAATAATTACAGGCCTATTGCTGTCGCTTCCTGCTTCTCGAAACTACTAGGAAAACTCTTGTTACTCGATTAAATGATTTCCTCTCGACATCTCCTAATCAGTTTGGCTTTAAAAGGTCCCACTCAACTGACCTGTGTATCTATGTACTTAAAGAAACAATATCTAAATACATTGACAGTAATTCAACCATTTATAGCTGTTTCCTCGATATAAGTAAGGCATATGATAGGGTGAACCACAATATTTTATTTGCAAAACTAGAAGACAGGAAGGCTCCCATGTACATATTAAATTTATTAAAATTTTGATATTCCCACCAATCTTTCACTGTTAGGTGGTGCAATGTACTTTCCGAGTGTTTTGGCTCCTCTCGCGGGGTGAGACACGGTCCTTGCTCTCCCCTATGCTGTTTAATGTGTATATTGACGGATTAATTGCTTCACTTAATTAGGCAACAGTAGGATGTTGTATAGATAACACAAGGATAAATAACTTAGTTTATGCCGATGATATGGTGTTATAAATCCCTCTGTTAAAGGTCTGGATCGGCTATTAAATGTTTGCGAAGTGTACTCGCAGAAACATGATATTCTTTTTAATGTTACAAAAACTAAGGTTATGCAATTTCATTCTAAAAGCTGTAATCGGCCAGCTGATATAAGGTTTAAAATGAATGGTGAAGTAATTGAGGAAGTACAAGAGTTTAAGTATTTGGGTCAAACTATTATCAGCTCCTTGAGTGATGACTCAGATATAAGAAAACAATCTCGAAGCCTGTGTGCTAAAGCGAATATGACCATAAGGAACTTTCGTTTCTGTACAAGTGAAGCTAAAGACACACTCTTTCGTACTTTCTGCAGTAATATATACGGTCAGCAACTCTGGGTGAATTATAAAAAAGGTTCTGGCAGAACCCTAAATTTGCTGTACAACAGGTCTTTTAGACTTACATAAATTACCCCCGAGATGCTCAGCTTCGCAAATGTTTGCTACCCGCAATGTCCCGAGCTTCCCGGAGGTAACAAGACGTGCTCAACACAGTCTAATGCAAAGAATTAAAAAATCAACCAACCCCATCATCCAAGCTATCCATGAGTCCTGCCATTTATCCTCTAAGCTATGGACTTCTTGGTACGAAAACGTCTGTCTGTAGCTCCACTTAACTTCGACAGTGCAGTATTATTTCTAATCAATTGTATATATTTCTATCCTTAGTATATGAACTGTCATTGTATTAATAATATTTGTCATATGGACTATATTCTGCCAATAAACCTTTTCATTTTCATTTTCATTTCATTTCATATACAGGAAGGTCCCGGTTATCGCGGTTAATTGGTGCTAGCAGAATACCGCGATAAGTGAAAACCGCATTAAGCGGGATTGATATAACATGTAAAAATTGCTAATGTTGCCAACGCAAGCAGAATACCGCGATATAGTTGCGTAGCCGCATTCACTGGGAACAATATAACATGTAAAACTGGTTAATATTGCCAAGTTAAAAAAAAAAAATTTAGACTGTCGACTTTGACTTGTTTTTATTACTATGTACAGTACAGTACATTATACAAAGGTAAGGTAGCAAATAAATTGATTCATTTGTTTTAAAGTTTATTGAAAAGCACATGCATGTGTACAAAAAATGAATGATTATTTTTATTTCTTTGTAAAATAACGTAAAAGTGAGGCTTTGTCATTGTCAATACACAATGTATCTCGACAGACTTTCATAGCACGTTCCATATCAGGATCTCCATTCATTAATTTCTGTTTCGCATTTACAATATCGCGAATCGCGAAGGAGACTCGCTTTTGTTTTGCAAATAAAATATTTTTTCCCGCGATAAGTGAAATTATACCGCATATAACGGGATTATGGTCACAAATTATAAACCGCGTAACATCGAATACCGTGTTAACCGAAACCGTGTTAACCGGGACCTTCCTGTGTGTATATATATATATATATATATACACTATGCCAAATGGCTGGTTATGCCAACTGGCTGCTTAAGCCAAATGGCTGGTAATGCCAACTGGCTGCTTAAGCAAATGGCTGGTTATGCCAACTGGCCGCTTAAGCTAAATGGCTGTTTAAGCTTTCTAAGCCGAGTGCTGATGCCAAGAGCTTTATTATACGTATGGGCTGTCCAGGCGAAGGATGCTCTCTCTCCTCTCTCCTCTCTCTTAGGTTAGGTTTGGGTGGGATTCCTCCTAGCTTGAGGGATTCCCCCCTGCCCCTTTTTTCTTTTATTCCTACTTTTTTCCACCCCCAGGTGCCATCCTCCTCCCCCCCCATGGGTGTCATCCTGTACCCACCTTTGCAACAATTTATCAACATTGCATTGCAAATTGCACTCTACCATTTCGCGGTCATACTACTAAGCTCTTTCCCCGAGCTCTTTTGTAATGTTTTTGGATTCCTATAGCGCCCTTACGTCCTTATAACCTTATGGCCATAAACACACTCTGGCTCGAAGAGTACAACAACTTGTTAATTTTCTTACTGCTTATTCCGTACGGCGTATTTCCTTTTGTTGGATTCCTTCTCATGTGGATATTGCCGGTAACGAGGAGGTGGACCTCTTGGCCAGACAGGATTGCTCCCTTCCTGTTACTCCTAAGCCTTTGCCCTTTTCGGGTTTTGTTCCTTCCCTACCTCACTATTTCAGCTCATTTTGGCAGCGTGACTGGGACGGCGTCGGTGTTAACAAACTCCACCCTCTCAAGCCCGTCCTTCGTTATTGGTCTTCTTCTTATCATAAATCTTGGCATAAGGAATTTCTCTTGGCTCTTCTGAGAATCGGTCATATTCATTTGACACATGGCCACCTTATGTCTGGCGACCCTCCCGAGCCTCGCCTTTATTGTCATTTCAACACGTGTTTGTTTTTTGCCCTCTTTATTCGACCTTCCCGTCCAGGTCTCGATGCGTCTTCGGTCCATTTTTGCAGAGTGCGTCTTTTTCTGTTGCCCCTATATTTGAATTCCTCTGAATGTCGCGGCTCTGTTTCCTCCTCTAACTTAGTTTCGCTGTGACATGAACCTTTCTTGGTTTGAAGCGGCGGTCAAAAAAACAAGAACATATATATATATATATATATATATATATATATATATACGAGGAGTGACCAAAAAGTATCGATAATTTTATTGCTACGGATAAATGAATGCAAATAAGAAATAACCGTTTACATATGTGAGTCTTCCTGCCGTCTGGCGTCTGCAGTCTGAAGCAAAATTTGCTACCATGTGTCAGTAGTTGGTTGGAGCGCTTAAAGAAGGGAGGGTGTGTTTTAGCAGTACGTCGAAATCTCAGAAATGGAGCAACGCGCGTGCCAAACTTAGAAAATCTGCATCGAAGACGAACGAAATGATTAAAACAGCTTTTGAAAATGATGCTGTCAGTGTAGCTAACGTTTACAAATGGCACAAAAAGTTTAAAAATGGAGAAACTTCTCTTGAAGACAAGGAACGCAGTGGCCGCCCTTCTACTTCTCGTACGGATGAAAATGTTCAACAGATTCAATTTCTGGTACGAGCAAATGTTTCTCCATTTTTAAACTTTTTGTGCCATTTGTAAACGTTGGCTACACTGAGAGCATCATTTCCATTTCAGAGATTTATAAGTACTACAAAAACACACCCTCCTTTTAAGCGCTCCAACCAACTACTGACTCATGGCAGTAGATTTTGCTTTAGACTGCATACGCCAGAGGGCAGGAAGACACACATATGTAAACGGTTATTTCTTATTTGCATTCATTTATCGGTAGCAATAAAATTATCGATACTTTTTGATTACTCCTCGTATATATATATATATATATACAGTGTGTATATATATTCTGGTCCTTTTTATAAAGAAATAACAGGTATGACTGCATTGGAATAAATCAGAGGGAATGATGCCCTGCTCAAGTTTGGGTTAAGGTATATAAAATCAAGAGGCTGGAGTTAAGGAAAGTTGTTCTGGGTTAACACAGTACTAACATGTGTGTATATATGCTTTGAAAGATTTTTGTAAATTTCGAGATTTAATTGTTAATGTGATTGTGTTTCCGGGAATGTTACGAAAACATTTCGTTATGTTAATCAGACAGAACGTGCGAGAAAATGTAATGCTAACATAATTTATTAAGTGATTTGTGAACAGCGGTCAATTTAGAGTGAAAATTATGGTCACGTAAATTAATCACTGATTAAAAACTTCATGTAAATAAAAATGTTATTCCCACGAAATCGACGTATAATTTTCTTTAATTGTGTATATTAAGAATGGAATTTTAGCATAAACTTACTTATCTGTTTATTGTATTATATCTACAGTATATATTTATATAGGGTGAGAGAAAAGTCTAAGTGTTTTATACATACAACTATTTATTTTAGAGCCTTACACAGAAAATTTTTCAAATGATTAAACAAATGAAACAAAAAGTCTATAAGAATTTTATTCATACAAAAATTTTGTTAAATTGTAATTTAATTTTCAGAGAGTTCTCCATCTGCTATCATACATTTGTAGATTCTTTCTGTGAAACTCTTCATTGTTCTTCTGAACATATCGAGTTGGATATTTTTCAGTTGTTCACCTATTCTGCGGCCAAGGGCATTCACATTTGGATAGCTGAAACCAGGACTGTAGAGTTTGTCACGCAAATGAACCCAGAGCCAGAAAATACATGGAGTTAAAACAGGTTATCTGGGTGGCCACTCGATGGAACCCCGCCACCCAAACCTTCAAGGTTCGTATTCAAAATCTCACGGGCAGCTGCAGAGTAATGTGCCGCTCTTCATTATGTTGATAACGCCAATTTCTGCCAACGCCATTAGTAAACTTTGGCAAAACTGTCTCTCAATACCTGGCAATAGCGTTTTCCATCCATCGTATCTCTCGATATGTCAAGAAAAACTAGTCCCGAATAACCAATGTACGCCCAAATTGTTAGTGTAGTTGTTTTAACGGTTTTACTCAATCGTATTTTGGGATCTTTTTTCGACCATTAGTAACCGTTGTGTTTGTTTCCTTTATTCGTTAAACCGAAGACACATTCATCTGAAAAATTGATCTTTCGAACGAAATCTGGATCACTGTTGAACTTTTGTCCATTTGTTTCAGCAAACTGTAGCCGTCTATCAGAATCACCGTCGTATATGAGCCTAGATTAAATGGGTTTATAATCGTGGTACTCCTGTGATTTCAATATTTTTTGCTGCTGAAAATTTGGAAATACTCAATTCGTGTGCGACTTTTCTCAGTGAAGTTGTTGGATCGACTTGAAAAGTGGCGAGCACATTTTCTTTGTTGTTGTCTCCTCTCGCCGTTACTGGCCTTCCGCTTCTTGGACGATCTTTTACCAGGCTCCCTGTTTCCAAACGTTTGAGCTTCCAGTATCGCAGATTAATTGCATTTGATGGTGGGTTTATTATATTTTTGTTGAAATAAACTTTCTTCACAGTTATTATAAGAAATAGCCCACGATACAAGATACACTTTTTCGTCACTGATGTATTCCATCTTCACTGACATGGCGCTGATTTGGGCTAGAGCCTTGGGCCGTCCTGTTCTAGCCTCGGGTCATTCCTGGCCTTGTATAGTTGCTTTGAAAAGCATCGCATACATTGCAGTAATATAATTAGAATTTATTTATTAATAAATCATTTGGTTGTATAAAATCTTTAAATACTTGCCCCACCATAATATATATATATATATATATATATATATATATATATATATATATATATATATATATATATATATACAGGGCGTCCAAAAAAAATGTATACACACTTTAACAGCTGATAGCTCAATTGATGTTTCTTTCTTTCCAAGTTAAACCCATTAGAATTAATAATGGCAGTCAGACTAAGCTTTGAACAAAGGAAATTCATTCTAAAATGCTACTGGAAGTGTGAAAACGCAGTTGAAGTGCAAAGACAGTTTAGGAGGGAGTTTCAAACAGATCCACCAACGCGACTTACCATCAGTCGAATTAGAGATAAGTTTGAAGCCGATGGAACTGTTCAGAATGTCCACAAGAAGCGTTCCGGAAGACCACGGACATCGACAAGCCCCACAAAGCAAGAAAGAGTACTGGAAACGTATCACCAAAGTCCAAGAAAATCTGTGCGGCAAGCGAGTCGTGAGGTAGGAATTTCAGAATCGTCTGTCCAACGCATTTTGAAGCGCTGTCAATGGAAAAGTTACATTCCAAGATTAGTCCATGCTATTAATGAAGATGATCCGGACCGAAGAGTGGAGTATTGCGAGTGGTACTTGGCACGATGTGGATGTGGATTGGACGAAGGGGTTTCGTAGAATACCCTCCGCGTTCACCAGACCTCACACCACTAGACTTTTTTTTATGGGGATACTTAAAAGACAAAGTCTACGCTATAAAACCTGCAACAGTCGCTGAATTGAGAGCAGCCATTGAACGAGAATGCACACAAATACCAAACGAAATGTTTCGTGATGTTTGCGATTCCATTGCTTCGCGTTATCAGCAGTGCCTGGACCAGAACGGACGTCAGTTTGAAAACAGGCGTTGACAAAACAACTAAATAATGTCTGTAGATTCTATTACATTTTGAAAATGAAATGTATTTTAATAAACACTGCCTTTATAATTATTTAAAGTGTGTATACATTTTTTTGGGACGCCCTGTATATATTATATATATATATATATATATAAAAATATATATATATATATACAGGGTGGTGCAAAAGTCTGGACCCATAGGCAATTTACTATATAAAAAATATCTTTCGATTTTTATAATAGTTTTTATAATTTAATTTTTGTTTATAATTTTACTAAATATTTTTCAGATTCTTACCCTATGGCAGACAAGTTAACAATAGCAGAAAGAATAGAGCTTGTGTTTTTGTACGCAAAAGAAGGAGCCACCTCACGTTCAGTCGCAAATTTCCTTATGCCTCGATTATACGAAATACGATTACACTTATTGTAAATTCTGAACTAGAACGTTAAATTTAACATAATTTAGTCACTGGTGTATGGTTAATTAAATTTCATTTCATAATAAACTTCCTGCAGGCGACACTTTTTTTCCATATAAACCGCCTATGGGTCCAGACTTTTGCACCACCCTGTATATATATATATATATGAAAAGAAGGATCAACACAACGGCAAACATTTTCATTTATTTGTACATCAGACGTTTCGACAAATCTTTTGTCATCATCAGTGAGTTAAGTCTTAAAACCTTAAAACAAAATTGAAAAGTGAAAGTTACATCAATACAATATTAAAACCATTAAAATTAAAACCTTAAAGCAAAATGAAAATTGCATCAATACAAAATTAAAATCATTTAAATTTCATCACTATAAAAACTAAAATTAAATTAAATTTCATCACTATAAAAACTAAAATTAAATTACCTCAATAGGTAAATACACAATGTTTACATCCACCTCCATACTTGGCAAAGTCTAAGGGAACACTGGATGGTCAGAGGATTAGAAAGGGTATGTCTGTGAAAAACGGTTGGTTAGTAAAAGAGTTGTAATTTGTAGGATGAGCTATTATTATTAAGGGAGGGTTTGTTTCTATAGATGTACAAAGATTCTAAAATTCGGAGTTCTGTACGGTTATTGGATCTAGTTAAAATTTCAAACTGAGTTTTGTGAAGGGGATGGTCGTTTTCATTACTATGGTTTCTAATTGCGGATTGTGGAGGGCTACTGAGGGGACGGTTGGTACGGACTGACAAGCCCAAATGTTGAGAAAGGCGCACCTCCAGTTGGAGTTGAGTGCTGCCAATATACGCAGCCTTACAGCTGTCGCACGTGTATTTGTAAACAACATTGGGGCATACAGTTTTGGGGAATTCATCTTTGAACTTTAAAAATTTGATAATTTAAGTGGGTTGACGAAGGCGAATCTAAATTTATTTGGGGATAACTAGACTTGAGTAGTTTGGACAATTCACCTCGAATACGCAATGATAAATAACCATAAAAAGGTAATTTAATATATCTGGTTTCTTTTTGTACTGTAGTTATGGGGAGTTTAGTATCAAAAGTGTTATTTAAAAATTTCTTTAATTGGTTATCGAATAGATGAGAAGGGTAGTAATTGTTAATAAAGTACTGTTTTAAAAATTTAAATTCTTCGTTTAACGAAAAGTAATCCGAACAAATACGGTAACTTCTTGTTAATAATGTTACTATAGCACTAATCTTATATTTATAAAACATACAACTTAAATAATTGGTTCCCAAGCCAGTAAAAGTTTGTTTCCGAAATAGTGAGTATGGAACTTATTATGGGCCCGTTTAACTAAAACATCCAGGAAAGGTAAACTATTATTTGTTTCGTTTTCACACGTGTACTTAATATTACTATGTTGTTTATTAAGATAATCAAGAAAAAGTTTTACGTGTGAAGGATGGTTAAATATTAAGAAAGTGTCATCCACGTATCTTCTGTAATATATGGGTTTAAAACTACTAGGACAATTTTCAACCAAATTTCTTCGTAATGGCAAAGAAATGCATTTGCTAGTGTTGGGCTTAACGGGGAACCCATAGCTACCCCATCAATTTGGCTGTAAAGGTTGCTATTAAATAAGAAAAGATTATCAAAACACACTATTTCGAGAAGGTTTTTAAATTGAGTCTGAGTGAGGCCATTAATAAGAGTATTATCAGTAGTGAATAACTTATTTAGTATGATATTTAATGTTTCTTTTAACGGGACATTAGTAAACAATGACGAGACATCAAAACTGGCCATAGTAAGAGAATCGGCATGATTGATCTCTTTTATCTCTTTAGCAAAATCAAACGAGTTGTTAATAGAATAATCATTAAAGGTGAGTTTTGAAAGCAAGGGACGAAGAATTTAAGAATTTTTATAATTTTAAACCCATAAGGTGTTTTCTCCCCTCTTTAATAAGCAAGATTTTAAAATTCTTAATAATTTGAAAAAGGATAACTCTGTCATCATTACAAAACCGGATAAGGGTAAAGGAGTAGTGCTGATTGATTCAACAGTTTACATAAATAGAATGGAGACAATTTTGTCGGATACGTCTAAATTTAAAAGGGTAAAAGAGAATGTTCTGTCTAAATTACTAAAACTCGAAGATAAACTTAATAGGTGTTTGCGTAAATTAAAAAATAGTAATATTATTGCTGACAATACATACAATTTTTTATTTGCTTTGGTTCTAATCCAGGAATTCTATATGGTTTACCTAAAGTCCATAAGCCAAATTTCCCACTAAGACCTATTCTTTCGGCATGTGGTACATTCAATTATAATTTAGCCAAATTCTTCGTTCCCTTGCTTTCAAAACTCACCTTTAATGATTATTCTATTAACAACTCGTTTGATTTTGCTAAAGAGATAAAAGAGATCAATCATGCCGATTCTCTTACTATGGCCAGTTTTGATGTCTCGTCATTGTTTACTAATGTCCCGTTAAAAGAAACATTAAATATCATACTAAATAAGTTATTCACTACTGATAATACTCTTATTAATGGCCTCACTCAGACTCAATTTAAAAACCTTCTCGAAATAGTGTGTTTTGATAATCTTTTCTTATTTAATAGCAACCTTTACAGCCAAATTGATGGGGTAGCTATGGGTTCCCCGTTAAGCCCAACACTAGCAAATGCATTTCTTTGCCATTACGAAGAAATTTGGTTGAAAATTGTCCTAGTAGTTTTAAACCCATATATTACAGAAGATACGTGGATGACACTTTCTTAATATTTAACCATCCTTCACACGTAAAACTTTTTCTTGATTATCTTAATAAACAACATAGTAATATTAAGTACACGTGTGAAAACGAAACAAATAATAGTTTACCTTTCCTGGATGTTTTAGTTAAACGGGCCCATAATAAGTTCCATACTCACTATTTCGGAAACAAACTTTTACTGGCTTGGGAACCAATTATTTAAGTTGTATGTTTTATAAATATAAGATTAGTGCTATAGTAACATTATTAACAAGAAGTTACCGTATTTGTTCGGATTACTTTTCGTTAAACGAAGAATTTAAATTTTTAAAACAGTACTTTATTAACAATTACTACCCTTCTCATCTATTCGATAACCAATTAAAGAAATTTTTAAATAACACTTTTGATACTAAACTCCCCATAACTACAGTACAAAAAGAAACCAGATATATTAAATTACCTTTTTATGGTTATTTATCATTGCGTATTCGAGGTGAATTGTCCAAACTACTCAAGTCTAGTTATCCCCAAATAAATTTTAGATTCGCCTTCGTCAACCCACTTAAATTATCAAATTTTTAAAGTTCAAAGATGAATTCCCCAAAACTGTATGCCCCAATGTTGTTTACAAATACACGTGCGACAGCTGTAAGGCTGCGTATTGGCAGCAATCAACTCCAACTGGAGGTGCGCCTTTCTCAACATTTGGGCTTGTCAGTCCGTACCAACCGTCCCCTCAGTAGCCCTCCACAATCCGCAATTAGAAACCATAGTAATGAAAACGACCATCCCCTTCACAAAACTCAGTTTGAAATTTTAACTAGATCCAATAACCGTACAGAACTCCGAATTTTAGAATCTTTGTACATCTATAGAAACAAACCCTCCCTTAATAATAATAGCTCATCCTACAAATTACAACTTTTGACTAACCAACCGTTTTTCACAGACATACCCTTTCTAATCCTCTGACCATCCAGTGTTCCCTTAGACTTTGCCAAGTATGGAGGTGGATGTAAACATTGTGTATTTACCTATTGAGGTAATTTAATTTTAGTTTTTATAGTGATGAAATTTAATTTAATTTTAGTTTTTATAGTGATGAAATTTAAATGATTTTAATTTTGTATTGATGCAATTTTCATTTTGCTTTAAGGTTTTAATTTTAATGGTTTTAATATTGTATTGATGTAACTTTCACTTTTCAATTTTGTTTTAAGGTTTTAAGACTTAACTCACTGATGATGACAAAAGATTTGTCGAAACGTCTGATGTACAAATAAATGAAAATGTTTGCCGTTGTGTTGATCCTTCTTTTCATCTGTAAGCTCCGTTTCCCTAAGGAGAAGTCAATAGTTTTGATATATATATATATATATACACACACACACACACACACATATATATATATATTAGTGATGTAGCGGATGTCATTTTTTTCACATCCGCGGATGCGGATGCGGATGAGGATGAGGATGTTTGATTTCAACATCCGCGGATGCGGATGCGGATGTCTACATTTTTGTTATTTTTTAGGATATATTCGAGATTTGTTGTGTTTAACGTATACTGTATAATAAGTTATTATATAGAGAGAGCTGTAGCTATAATGTAGTATACTGTAATTGATTAATTGTACAATAATTGCTGTACTTTTCTCTGAACATATAAAATAATATCAAGCATCTAACTAATATAGAAATCAATCAGTGAATTCGTCTGCAAATAAATTCGTTATATTTTGTTGAGTTTCAGCCACAATTAGAAACTATAATTGTGTTACCAGGATGCGGGACGTGAACCCAACTCAAATGCACCCCACCGACCTCTTTCCCCAACCTCCACCCTTATAGAAAGAGATCTTTAATTAGCTTGATAACTATTTATATTAAGTTTAAAGTTTTATTAGGCATATTTATAAATGAGTAATTAAAATAAAGTAAACTAAGATGTTCATCGTTTAATGTTCAAACTTAATTATAGGAAGGTTATGCTGAAGGAACATTAATTTTTCTGCCTTTTCTGCTGCCAGTCTGTTTCTCTTTTCATCATATATTAATCCAGCACTGCTAAATAATCTCTCGCTTTGTACGTTTGTTGGAGGACAGGCTAAATGTTTCCTTGCAAGTTTACTCAAGTATGGATAGATATTCTGCGTATTTTTCCACCAAACTAATAGGATTGTCACATGCAGCCAGGCGTTTTTCTTGGTGATAGCTCTCGATCATTTTTACTACATCTTTTGACATCGCGTAGGTCTCGTCATTGCTGCTTGACTCAAGAAACTGAGAGACAGATTCTGTGATAGATTTGCTTGTTGAAGGTGTTGGTTCTGTCACTGAAACTTTTATTCTTTTGGTGGGTGGGCGAAGACGACAGATTCAAGAGATTGAAGCTCTTCAACTGCTTTGCCAAGTGATGATTTAACTCGTTCTAATGTACAAGGTGAAAATAACTTAGCTTTGTAACGTGGATCTAAGTAGGTTGCAAGAGAGTAACTTCATACAAGAACAGCCTCTCGTCTTGTCGCTTGCATCACTTTTGCGCACAATGAACTAGTTCTATTAATATAGTAGAATTTGATAATTTCCGCTTATTAATGACGTTTTATCTCGACGGTCCACATCCGCACGACATCCGCAGTCCAAAGTGCGGATGCGGACGCGGATGCGGATACGAGAAAATGTGCGGATGTTCCGCGGATGCGGATGTGACCTACATCACTAATATATATATATATATATGCGCCTCGGTGGTGGTTTTGGTGTAATGGTTAGCGTCGCTGACTACGAATCCATCGGCTCCTGGTTCGAGACCCGACGGCAGCCGGCGCGCAGCAAAACCCAGCTGTTCGTCCTTCCACACAATAAAGAAAGTGGTTGGTAGATAAATGGGTATAGGTGGCCGAGTGGTTAAGGCGCTGGGCTGCTGATGGGGTATGGTTCGGATTCCACGTTAAACTGTAGGTCTAAGGTGGAGTGAAAAGCTTGACCTTCGTCAGAATGAAGAATCTGGGCGGAAGCTCACCAAAGGTACGAAAGGTATATATATATATACATATATATATATATATACACATTTAACTGCAATGACCACGCAGTATATTAATGTATAGAAACGACGTAAGTACATTAATATACTGCTGGGTCATTGCAGTTAAATGTACATATTCACGATTTGCGAGGGTGCCCTCTCAAGGCATTGGTTTCTGCCCTATGTAGGAGAATTACGACTTCTGACTGGTCGAGGCCCGTGGTGTAGTGGATAGCATATCTGACCGGCAATCGGAAGATCCTGGGTTCGATTCCCGGGCGGTTACCTCATTTTTCATTTGTTCGTTATTTCTCTTCCTCGTGTGCAGAACACTCCTCTATACTTACGTCGTTTCTATACACATATATATATATATATATATATATATATATATGTGTGTGTGTGTGGTTTTGTTCAAATGACATGTTCCAATTTCCATATACATATATTTTAGTTGTTTTTGTCTCTCGAAAACTGCGTTTATCTGTTCGTTCAAATAATGGGTGACTTTATTATTTGCATAGGTACATATTTTGAAGTTAAAGTTTACAACGAATGTTTATTTTGGAAGGATTGTGTTTCACACTTTTAATTTAAGAAGCCGATTTTATATGTGGAATCGATGTTTTAATCTCTGCGAACTATTTTTCTGATACCGTAACAAAAAAATTTTTCTTCTCGAAGTGTTTGGTTTACTTAACCCGGGAGTCTATTTACTTTTGTCAATCCGTTATATTACACACACACGCACATATATATATATATATATATATATATATATATCGTAAAGAACGACGCTTGTATAGGAGATATTCCGCGCAAGACGAGAGAGAGAGAACGAAACAAATGAAAAAATGAGGTAACCACCCGGGAATCGAACCCGGGATCTTCCGATTGCCGGTCAGATGCGATACCATTACACCATGGGCCTCACTCTTCCAAATGCCGTAATTCTTCTACATACTCGCAGAAACCAATGCCCCAAGGGGGCACCTCTCGCATGCCGTAACATTATATACATTCAACTGCTAATAATTCTGCCAATATTAATGTTCTCGTTCTATTTTTTCAGATTTGAAGAGAGGAGACGATAACAACTAATAATTATCAATCAAAATGCCTTGGACAAAGGAGGAAAAAATTTTTTGCGTCACTACTTATTTGGAGACGAAATCATTCAAAACTGTGCAAGCGAAATTTCGCAGGAAGTTCAACTTCAACAATTATCCCCAGAAAAGCCAAATTTATCGTTGGGCACACAATTTCAAGCCACAGGATCAGTAAACAATCTCAACAAGAAAGCAGAAACACCCAGATCTGGCAGGAAGGTGACTGCAAGATCTCCTGACAATGTGAATGCGGTGAGAGATTCTGTCGGAAGGAGTCCGAAAAAGTCAATCCGAAGACATTGCCAAGATCTGGGTCTTTCACGTGCGTCAGTGCAAAGAATCTTGATCAAGGATCTTCAGCTGTACCCATACAGGATCCAGATCAAGCATAAACTCACACCAGCTGACATGGCAAAACGTGTTGTGATGTGCCGGTGGTTCGAGAACAAGATCGAAGAGGATCCTGACTTTCTTGATGATGTTTGGTTCAGTGACGAAGCACACTTCTTGCTCAGTGGGTATGTCAATAGCAAGAACAATGTGTTCTGGGGCATACAAGCCCCAGACGAGGTGCTTCAGAGGCCCTTGCACTCTGTGCAGGGTGTCAGGGTGATTGACAACTTCGCTCGTCGGCTTCAAGTGTGTCTGCAGCGCAACGGCGGTCATTTGGAACATGGCTCTAATAAATGTATCCTTTGATCTTGAGACCTCAAATCTTCAGTTTTTAATTGTTATCATATCAGCTTCCAGGAAATGTAATCTTTTTTGGAGTTTATTTTCTGAGTAATAAATTATTATCATGTCAATGGGTTCCATCTATTTTGAGACACCCGGTATTACAGCAGAAAGTACGAAAGAGAGTGTCTTTAGCTTCACTTGTACAGAATCGAAAGTTCCTTATGGTCATATTCGCTTTAGCACACAGGCTTCGAGATTGTTTTCTTATATCCGAGTCATCACTCAAGGAGCTGGTAATAGTTTGACCCAAATACATAAACTCTTATACTTCCTCAATTACTTCACCATTCATTTTAAACCTTATATCAGCTGACTGATTACAGCTTTTAGGAAGAAATTGCATAAACTTAGTTTTTGTAACATTAAAAAGAATATCATGTTTCTGCGAATACACTTCGCAGACTTTTAGTAGCCGATCCAGACCTTTAACAGAGGGACTTATTAACACCATATCATCACTTCATAAACTAAGTTATTTATCCTTGTGTTATCTATACAACATCCCACTGTTGCCTCATTAAGTGAAGCAATTAATTCGTCGATATACACATTAAACAGCATATGGGAGAGTAAGAAACCTTGTTTCACCCCGCAAGAGGAGCCAAAGCACTCGGATAGTACATTGCCTCTCCTAACAGTGAAAGATTGGTGGGAATACCAAAATTTCAATAAATTGAATATGTACATGGGAACTTTCCTGTCTTCTAGTTTTGCAAATAAAATATTGTGGTTCACCCTATCATATGCCTTACTTATATCTAGGAAACAGCTATAAATAGTTGAATTACTGTCAATGTATTTAGATATTGTTTCTTTAAGTACATAAATACACAGGTCAGTTGAGTGGGACCTTTTAAAGCCAAACTGATTAGATGTCCATAGGAAATCATTTAATCGGAGTAACAAGAGTTTTTCTAGTAGTTTCGAAAAGCAGGAAGCGACAGCAATAGCCCTGTAATTATTGCTGGACAGAATGTCTCCGTACTAATTTTTTACCATGGGAAGATATATACCCTCATGAACCCTGCAGGGATATAGCTATGAGAAGGCATGGCTGATAGGAGCAATGATATATGCAGACATACTACGTCATTTGCATATTTTAAGTGCTCATTCGATAAGTCATCTACCCCTGACGCAGAACCAGTCTTTAACTCTTTAATTAACCTCTTTACTTCAGAAAATGATATCAAAGTATTTTCCCTTGTCCCTCCCACAATCGTTGCGCTGCAATCTATCTTGAGATTATCCTTACTCACACTGTTAAGAATGTTAGAATAGTGGTTTTTCCACAGCTTTGCAATTTCATCCTCCCCCGACACCGCATCGATTGTCGGAGGGAGGACATTTTTGACACCCGTTTGATTCTTAACAAATTTCCAAAATTTGTTATTATCGTTATTTATGCGAGCTTCACAGGCTTTTGATGCTCGAATAGACTCTTTTTCCTGTTTACATCGCCTTATGGCCGCCTTATACTGACCACCCCGACTTCTACACATATTCAAGTATACTGGTCCTAATCTGGGTCTACTATGAAAGCACCACAAATCATAGGCGTCTTTTGATTCCCTCTTCAAGGGGGCAATAAAATCATTCCATCCAGGAATAATCTTAGTATGATAGTTGTAAGATTTAATCAGGGGGCTTCCTGCTTCTCTTAACAGGGATATTATCTTACTATAATACCTATCTATGAGTTTACAGTGAGAATCATTTGAGCAAGGATTATTACAGCAAGGTGCAAAATTTTTAAATTATTAAAGAGGTGACTTGTTCTCTCTTTGTATTCTATTCTCTGCTGCATCTTAACATTGGACCAATCGACGCGATTATTCTTACCTATTGAGTTCTTGTTAAGTCGTGTTGCGCATAAATTGGTAACGTTAATTAATATTTCTAATGGTCTATGATCAGAAAGAAGGAAATCATGCAGAATATGAACTCTAACAATTCGATCCTTTAGATTATTACTAGTGAGACAATGATCAATCCACCTGGTGGTACCACTCATATCACTAAGGTATGTAAAATTACCACTGGCGACCCCTAATACATCTACATCACTTATACTTAAATTGGCCTACTCGCACATGTTACCCATTTCTACAAAGAATTCCGAGTTCACATGTGCGTTAAAGTCCCCCAATATTATAGAGTGAGAATATTTGGGGTTATCTGATAATGACTTAATTTTGTACAGCAAATCAGTGTATTCATCTAGATTACTGCCGTTATATATATAATATATATATATATATATATATATATATAATTAACAGGAACAACAGAGAAAAAATAAACATCCTTCAAGGTTTAATCAGTACTAACCTTTCGGAATGCACTAATTCCATCTTCAGGGCTAAAATAATAAAAACAATTCACGGGTCTTTTTCCGTTTGGGGTCTAGCAGCGAATTTTAATGAAAATCGGTATACTAATGTAGTTTTCACTGATTTCAAAAATAACTTTTTTTTTTTTTGAGAAATGAAAAACAAACATGTTAGACACTTTAAATAATTAATATGTGTTTAACTAGCGTAAACTAGTTATAGAGGATTGTGTTAAATTTAGCCAGAGTCACAAACTGCTACTGTTTATGAAAAAGTGCTCTAAGTGTGAGAAAATATGTTCCTTTGATAAAAATACCGTTCTTTCGTTGCCAAAGGTGTCGGTCAAACGAAGAATACGTTTTTTGAAGGATCCCGGCAGATCTGTAAAAGTAGCAGAAAAACTCAAGAATTAATGCCCAGTTAGGGCAATTGAATGCCAGGTTAGGTGAAATGAATGCGCCAGGTTAGGTCAATTGAATGCCAGGTTAGGTAAATTGAATACTAGGTTAGGTGAACTGTACGCCCTTAACGATTGGTTAGGTTGTCATGATATTTTCTTTAAAAACATTAATTATTTAAAGTACTCTAACATGTTTGTTTTTCATTTCTTCGAAAAAAGAAAGTTATTTTTGAAATCAATGGACCAAAATTACATTAGCATACCGATTTTCATTAAAATTCGCTGCTAGCCCCCAAACGGAAAAGATCCCAATTCACATATAGATACAAAGTACAAATTGCAAGTGCAAGTTAATTAATAACAATTTAAAATAAAGTTAAAATAGCACAATCTGGCAACTAAGAAAGTAATGTGTATATATATGTATGTGTGTGTGATAATAGGGGATCTGTGAGCGTGTATATAGTCAGGGGGTGTACGTGCGTGTGGGTGCG
Source organism: Bathynomus jamesi (assembly GCA_023014485.1). Lineage (NCBI taxonomy): Eukaryota > Metazoa > Arthropoda > Malacostraca > Isopoda > Cirolanidae > Bathynomus > Bathynomus jamesi. The sequence goes on from JAJOZX010000128.1 coordinate 1,884,454, forward strand.
CTTTTAATTCGCTCGAAGTTTATTAATATATACCTAAACAAACCAATTACGCCTTCTAAGCCAGATTAAGCCAAATAGCTGATTAAGCAATATGTGTGTGTGTGTGTGTGTGTGTGTGTGTGTGTGTGCTTAATAATAGGGGATTTATGAGCGTGTATATAGTCGGGGGGGTGTATGTGCGTGTGTGTGTTTGTTTTTAATTTGCTCGAAGGTTATTAATATACACCTAAACAAGCCAATTACGCCTTCTAAGCCAGATTAAGCCAAATGGCTGATTAAGCCAACGAGCTGATTTACACCTTATAAAACAGGTGCTGTAGCCGAGAGCTTTATTATGCGTCTGGCTCTTCCAGGCGAAGGATCATCTCTCTCTCTCTCTCTCTCTCTCCTCCTTTCTCTCTCTCTTAGGTTAGGTATACCTCTTTGGGGGTTGAAGCAGTACCACCTTCTCCTCCAAAGTTAGGGTCGACGCTTTTTCCCTTTTGGGGGTAGGTCATCCTCCCTCTCCCCCATTACCCCTTTTTTTCCTTTTTTGTCACCCTGCGGGGTGGGAGTTGGAACAAGGGGGGAAGGTGGTCTTGCAACAAAGGGTAGGGTTCTTGCAACATTCATCGACATTACAATTGCAATTGCACTCTCCAATTTTGCCGCCATGCTACTATATTCATTACTGAGCCTTTTGTTGGCCTTAATTTCTGCATCCAGTAATTGTTCTTGACAGTTCCTATAGGTTTCACTTTATGTAAATGAAAGTTACTAAGCTTGAACCTCGAGAAGCCAGGAATCAGACCCTGGTTTCTGCAGCAAGTAAGGAACCGCAAATCACACTGAAGTTTTCTAGCCTTGTAGTCAAGTTTTTCAAGTCTTCTATACATGTGCAATGCTGGTCTTCCATAACGTTTGGTGATTACTGTATATCAGACCTCAATTCTGATGAATCATCGGTAGATCTGCTATGTTTTGTTTAAGGTGCTTCTACTTACCTTTTAGTTTTAACGCTTTTACAGTTTTTCCTTGCTACTTTTTATAATTTTAACTTTATTTTAATTTCATCTATTTACTTTTTAGTTTTAATACATTTACATATTCTTAGCTACCTTTTCATAATTTTAACTTTATTTTAAATTGTTATTAACTTGCATTTGCAATTTGTACTTTGTATCTATATGTGAATTGTTTTTATTATTTTGAAGACGGAATTAGTGCATTCCGAATCGTTAGTACTGATTCAACCTTGAAGGATGTTTAAACTGCGTTTTCCACGCCATCAATCAATAGCCGATATATATATATATATATATATATATATATATATATATATATATTACGAAATTAAATTTTTTGTTTTATTTTGGTGGCCCCTAAAGTCTATAATTATGTTATTGATGTAATATCGTGCTGGTAGTGGTCCCTAAAGTTTATAGTATGGTTGGTGATGTGAAATGTTACTGCTGGTGGTTGGTTGTAGGTTTGAGACGGTGTGTTGCTGAGTGGGATAGGCTCTGTTCGCTTATTTTTGAGGTTTGGCACCTCTAACCCCGTAACCCTTTTACCTGGCCTTGCGTCCTATTTCGAGCAATGTCCAATAGGCTTTATTCGCTTATTTTTTAGGTTTGGCCCCCGTTAACCCCCCTCATTCCCTTTCTTGGGCTTGGCGCACCTTATTTAGCAATGTTCCAAAAATGTCGCAATGTTGCACGTTACATATAATTGCATTGCACTCTCGTTTTTGCACCTATACTACTGGATCTAACGAGCTCATATTTCCATTTAAACGCTTTTAGAATTCTCATGTTCTAGTTAACTAGTTTAGGTCACTCCCTATTTTTTTTTCTTTGAGGTATGTTATTGTAATATTCATATAACATACAGAGGGTTGAGAAAGTAAATAGACACCTACAGTTTTCCATAGTTTTTGACTTGATAATAAAAGTCGATAAATAATAACAGATTTATTGAATCACTATATTTAGAATAGTGTTGTTTTTCCCTTTGCATAACGTAAAGCTGACACACGTTCTGGCATTCTATTGATAAACGTTGCCATTTGTTTTTGAGAACAATCATCGTGATATCTATCACTTTTATCACGCTCTGTATATGGTACTCGGTGGTCCCTGCAAATAGCGACTGATGACTTTACTTCTCTCGCCGATAAAAAAAATCATGTATTCCGTTCCTACTGAGTAAACCAAAAAAAGCGACCAGCCTTTCCCACCAGATCTCTACAGTCGGCAAGATTTCAAAGTAAATCCTTCTATATTGATGGTGCTTGTCTCCATAAGCACCTTGTAAGCGCGCTCTCTCTCTCTCTCTCTCTCTCTCTCTCTCTCTATATATATATAATATATATATATATATTATATATATATATCTGGCATGGGGCAGTTACTTGGTCAATATAATTAATTACAATTTCAATTACTTGACATATTCTCAGTTACAATTACAATTACAATTACACAATTAATTTATGTTCTTTTCTATCTACGTATTTCAATTCCATTTTCAGTTTTGGCCATCATCATCAATGAAAACTACATAATATTAGGTCGGTCAATAAAATGTACTCTCTTTTTAAATATTGCACGAAGCTGTATTTATCATCAATCAGTCCTTGCTGTGGACAGTTGGACATTGGACATATTGTATGTATGTGATATAGTCTAATGAAACAAAGATACTGTAAGTCACTCAGAAAATACTAATGAGACAAACAAACTGACATTTATTTTATCAAAATAATAAGGGCAAAAAACTGTCACTTTAGTTAGGAACATTTGAAATGAATGGAACATTTATTATTTCAAATGAAAGCTCCCTGAGACATGATGAGCAAGTAGTTTAAACTATAAGTATGACTCATTAACTTTAATATTCATGTAGTTGACTGTAATTTTATGAATTACCTTGGTTTCCCATGTAATTAATAACAATTACAATTACATTTTAGGTTGTCAATTACAATTACTTTGCAATTACATAAAAAATTTAATTAATTACAATCAATTACAATTAAAAATTACAATTACTTCATGCCTGATATATATATATTATATATATATATATATATATAAAGAAGAGCTTCTTTCAACAAATACTTTTCTCCAAAAATTTATTTGTAATAATAAATATTTTCAAAACTATTTTAATATTCATTGATTTATGTAAACGCTCTAAGTTGGGTTTATAAAAGCAGATTAAAATTTTATACGACCTTCGTGGCTGACGAATGTTAAGAAGTTTCAGCAATTCCTATGTAAGATTTCTGTTATATGTCCCCGAAGGCTCTTAGATTCACTCTTAAACTCTTAGATTCACTCTTAAACTGGGAGACGCACTCCTAAAATTACCCAATTTTCCATCAATATTCAACTTCGGACCTTGAGGAAAAAAAAAAGCTTTTCTACCTCTAAATATTCGTCTAAAATGAACGATACATTTTAAAAATGGGGACTAATATTTTATTAAGAAATATTTAAAAAAAAAAAAAAATTTATGAAAATATGGGAAATATTTTTTACTTTTAAAATGGTTTTATAACTTCCCGTTCCCCTGTAACTGACATAAATATTCCTAAAGTGACGCATTAGGAATGCGTTGTTGGATTGGAGGGTCGTTTGTTTTCATGTGGAATCTCAGTTTATTTATAAAATATTTTCTAACGTTCCTTTCTGTCGATTTTTTATAAAAGAATTTATTTACGGTCGAGCTTCGACGAAAGGAAATCATATTTTACGAATGTAATCGTAGTTCTCGTTCATTTTCTTTGTATCATTCCTGTCATTGTCGTTCCAAGTGTTAACACTGTCATAGCTAGTTGGTTGTTTGGTACCTTCTTTGTTCCTGTATCTTCGTTGCCGTTGTCATTATTGCCACTGTTAGCGTTATTTTTCGAAGAAATCTCGTTGTTGTTCCTTATCGTCGTTCTCGTTTTACCACTAATTAATTTAGATAATTTTTTTTGGTTTGCTTGTCATTTCTGCACGTAACGGCCGGAAACTAAATTCATCGAAAGGTTTGCAAGTTATTTTATTTTAACTTTTCGACAAAAATTTTTAAAGTGAAGTTGGAAATGGACAAGGTTTGGCTTTCTTCTACGATGATATGCGGGGAGGGGGGGAGGTTACGGGCATTCGCTCTTGGCCCCTTCTTCCTACATAAAAAAAAAATATATATATATATATATACTTTACCTGATATCTTATGATAGCTTTGAACGACTGTTCAAGCTCAATTTGTGGTCAACCCCTCTGAAGCATTTTACCTCATTTGGAGAATATGATTGAGGAGAGTGTTTCAATTTCTGCCCTCGTAGCCGGCCACGTATGGGTGATCAGGGACTTTCCACAATGCATATATGTATATTTACTTCTTTTATACAGGAAAGAAGGGCCAAGGGCCAATGCACGCAAAAACGACCCCCCCCCTCCATAGAGGAAGAAGAGAGCCGAAAGCAAGGTCCAAAGTTTTCGAGATGCTTGAACACTTTACATTTGAAAGATTGGAGGTCACAGACAGAGGGAAAGATGAACTAAGGAAGGTTGTTCCAAAGCTGACTGGTTGAGTAGATGAAAGATTGAGAATACCGATTAACCCTTGCGTCAGAGAGTTGTACAGAAAAGGGATGAGAATGTGTTGAAAGTCTGGTACTGCATTATTGCATGCTCTCATTAAAGGAGAGGACATGCAGTTAAAGAGTTCAGAAGAGCAGTGTTCGTTATAATAACGACAGTAAAGAGAGAGTGAGGCAACAGTGGGGCGAAGAGAGAGGGGTTGAAGACAGTGAGTAAGAGGCAGGGAATTGATGAGAAGAACATTTGATTCCATCCGGTCAAGTAGAGCTGTGTGAGTTGAGCGAAGACCACTGTACAGAGATAGCAACTGAGTGGGGGTGGAGAAACTCCAGAGCCGAGACAGCACACCTAACCTCTTAGAATCTGTTTTAAAAAGAGAAAAGGAAACACCAAGAATGTTAAGAAAGGAGGAAGGATTGAGTTGTGTATTGTTGAAGATAAAGGGATTGTTGTATGGAAAATTGTGACCAGTAGACCGATGAAGGAACTCGGTTTTCGAGGCACTGAAAGCCATGAGGTTTTCTCTGCCCCAGTCAGAGATAGTAGAAAGATCAGAGGTCAAGTGCGCCATAGCCGTCTCATGCGAAACATGGAGTGACTATTGAGAGGGACACTTTGCAAAACGGATGTAGAAGTAAAGAGTGGGACCATCGGCATAGGAGTGGATAGGAGAGGAATTGCGACTTAATAAATTATTGATAAATAAAAGGAAAAGAGTGAGTGACACTAGAGAGCCCCGAGCAGCACCACTATTAATAGCTTTAGAAGAAGAACAGTGGCCATCTACAACCGCGGTTATTGATCGGCTAGAAAGGAAATTAGAGATGAAGGTACAAATAGAAGGATAGAAACCGAACGTGGGCAGTTTCTAAAGAAAAAAGATTTATGCCCCACTCTATCACTTTTGATATGTTTGGCGCAATGCAAAAGTTTCATCGAAATCCTGAAAGGAGGATGACCAAGAGTCAGAGGGATATGCAAGAACATCGCCCGTAGAAAGTCCCTTGCAAAATCTATACTGACGATCTGAAAGAAGATTGTGAATAGAGTGGTGTTTAAGAATCTTCCAATTAAGGGTAGATTCAAAAACTTTAGAAAAGCACGAGATCAAGGCAGTTGTACGATAGTTTGAGGGTAGAGAGTGATCATCCTTCTTTGGGACATGCCGAATGAGAGCGAATTTCCAGCAAGAAGGAAAAGCACCAGATGACAAACAAAGACGATAGAGTTTGCCAAGACAGGGTTTGGCCCGTCACCTCAGAAGCACAGTTCTTGAGAATAACAGGAGGAACACCATCGGGACCGTAGAGTTGGTCCTAGAGTTGGTCCCAGATAGGGTAGGAAGAATATCTTTGGAAAAGATTCTAATTTCAGACATAATTAAGTCAGAGGGAGGATGAGATGGAGGAACAGCACCGGAATCGTCCAGGACTGAGTTGGAGGCCAAAGTTTGAGCGAAGACTTCAACTTTGTCAGAAGCAGAGACGGCAGTAGTAATACTTGCCCCAGGAGGGGCCCCTGAAGGCATTCGCCTCCGTTATAAGGGGGCCCCCTTCCTTAAGTTCTTCACCCCATTTATGGGGTCTCGCCGTCCTTAATGAAGGGCATTGGGGGGTAAAAAAATCCTCCTCGCCTTCCTTCACGGAAACAAACAAACAAACAAACATTCGAGTATTTTTTACGCAGCATTCCGGCGTTCCGGGGTGTTCGTGGTCCCGTCATTTCTAGCTGCAGGGGGAGCAACGTTCGCACTCATCAGACTGATATTCTGTGTGTGTGTTGTGTGTGTGTGTGTGTATATATATATATATATATATATATATATCATATATCATATATATATATATATATATAATGTTAATATCCGTATCATCAATTTAAAATACGGTATCGAGTTCCGCAACGGCTTATTTATATAAGAAAACGATGAACGATGAACGACAACACGCGTAAAAGATTACTTGGCCTGACCGAAGAACACCTCAGGCTATAAATACAACGCTAAACTAATCTAGGACTGCATCATCATTAGGTTTTCACTTCATCTATAGTTCATATTTTAAAAAATGTTTACATCATTAATTCACCTATGAACCATTTAATGTTTGTAAAGTTAGTATATATATATATATATATATATATATATATATATATATATATATATATATATATATATATTAGGGTGATTCAAAAATATCGATTGTTAGATTTTTTCCGGGCCACCCTCTAATTATGTTTAATTTGGTAAAAACGTAATGTATACAAAATTTCAGGTGATTCTAATGTATTTTAGGGGTCGCTACCGTAATCTAAACTGTTACTTTTCTGTTTACGTTCAGAAAATTGAGTTTTGAACTGTGACTTTTTCTTATAATATCTGTTCCGTGTGATAAGTGCGTTAATGCACAGAGCTAACAGTGCTGAGTAAACACAACACTCTTGTAACCATTTAAACTCTGTTGTGACCGAATATTGAGGGCAACTGGCACTTGTACACTGTACTGTCAGTACAGCTATAATTCAATAGTCGTCTGACTGTCGTGAGTGAAGAGGTTCTGCTGTCGACTCTCGTCATGGAACCCCCGCCATCTTCTAGCAGGAGTACTGCTATGCACACAAGAAAAGATACTAATGTTTGGCTTATTGGAGAGCCATCAGATACACTTAAAACAACAGTTCTTCCATCAAAGCGAGAAACTATGGCTTTGTTTATGGCTTACAGAAACAAAAAACAAACAATTCGAGAAGCCTACTTGTCTACTGCAAATGATGTGTTGGCAGTATGGGGAGGAGCATGAATTCCAACTAGAAAGAAGTCGCACGTTGTTGACAAAATTGAGAAACTGTTCAAAGAATGGCAAGGATTAAAGAAAAATAAATAGAATAAGGCGAAACAATCAAAAAATCTATTAGATAAGCAACCAAATGGAACCAAGAATTAGATAGCCCTGTTTGATATAGCACATGCAGATGCTATGAAGCTAATTGATATTGAAGAAGATAAGCTATTTCTAAAACTCCAGCGAGAACAGGGGCGAAAAGGAAAAATGGATGGGATTGATAAAGAGTTTGCAAAGAAAGAAAAGTATGCTAAGAAAAAGGAAGAACAATTAAACATAAGAAAAGCAAGAGAAATGTCGAGATTTGAAGAAACTGTAGTTCTCAGTGACTCAACTAGCATTCGTCAGCCAGACTCTGTATTCATTCATTCGTCAGCCAGACTCTGTATTCATTCATTCGTCAGCCAGACTCTGTATTCATTCGTCAGCCAGACTCTGCACTGAACGGACGCATTTCCTGAGCTCTCTGATTTTGCATCTACTTTTATATATTGCTGAGAATTTTACTTTTGGATACTTTTGAACTTTATATACTTGCGTTTAAATTTACGTTGTTATAGTTAAGTAATTGAATATTAGTGGTTTTTAGCGATTTAGAAGTTTTCATAGCGTGCCGGCTTAATTTAATTTATACCTGTGACGGTTTAAACTAATTTTAAACTGCGCGATGCCGTCGCAGAAAGCGTCGTGTGTTAGGTGTAGGGTTAACCGGTGGTATTCGGAATTTAAGGATTATAACGGCGGTCCAATTGCGATTACCGATAGATCAGTTTGTTTCTTTTGCGAGTTCATGGAGGAATTAGTTGGTATAAAACGCAGTGTACGTGAGGTAGCGGATAGACTTGCAACGCTTGATGATGGCAGGGTTAGGGCTACGGTTGACGTAGGCCGAACCAATACTAACGTTGAAGACGTTAGTAATTTGCAGGGTGAGGTGCGTAACTTAGTTTCTAGTTTAGGTAGCTTGTCGGGAAGATTAGATAAAGTTGAGGAAGGGGTTAAGGTTAGTCCGAGAGTAGTAGATAGCGAGGAATTTAGAGAGGTTAAGGGTGGAGCTAGGCCGCGTACGTTAGGTGATAGGAATCCCCCCCCTATCGAGGTTTCGAACCCTTTCGCCCATTTGGAAAGGGACGTGAATGAGGGGGAAACTATTTTAATTGGGGACTCTTTAGTGCGCCACATGGACAAAGAGTTCGTTAAACGGAATCCAACCAAGAGGAGGAGGGTCTGTCTCCCAGGGGCCAGGGTTGACAGAGTTAGAGACGAAGTGGATAGGGTCGACGTTGCTTCCCGTCACTCAATGTTGGTGACGATGGTAGGAGGCAACGACTCGTATAGGCCCGATACGAGAGTGCCTGACCTTTTGGAGAGATATAGGGGGTTAATTAGGTCCCTGAAGGCGAGGTCAGATAGGTCTTAAGTTCTAGGTATTACCCCTAGGCACGGGTTGGGTCTTAGAATTACGTCAAAAACAATATTTTTGAATAACAAATTAGAAGAGATTTGTGCTGAGGAAAATGTGCCCTTCGTAAAGCTGTGGTCTGAATTCAGTGATCCTAGCCTTTTTATAAAAGATGGGGTGCATTTTAATGAAATAGGTAATGCTAGGCTAGGTACGTTAATAGACGAAAACGTGCGAAAGCTGTATAGGTCGAAGCCTTCTTTAAGCGTTGTGGGTCCGGGAAACGCGGGCCCGACGTGATAAATAGTTTAAAACGCGGGCCCGTGGTAAAAAATAACTTAAATGTCTTTTATTGCAACGCGCGTAGTATTAGAAATAAATTAAATGAATTTAAGGCGGTAATTTATTCCGGCAACTATGATATAGTTGCTATCACTGAAACTTGGTTGAATACCGTGACTCGGGACTTGTTGGTGGAACTTGATATACCGGGTTTTAAACTCTTTACTAATGGTAGGTTACATAGGTTTGGCGGAGGCGTTTTGCTGTACATTCGTAATTCCCTTAGGGTTATCGAGGTTAAGTTAGATTTTCCGGCAGCAATTAATGCGATATGTGTTGAAGTTAGGGCGCGTAGTATTAGTTTTAATTTTGTTGTTGTTTATAGACCTCCCGTTCAACCCCTCGATACAGATACTAGATTTTACTCACTTCTTGGTAATTTTATTGACAATCGGAATAGTATAATTGTCGGAGACTTTAACTGCCCTAATGTTAATTACGAGAATTTTACTGGTAATGAGGAGGGTTTGAGATTGGTTGAGTTTATGGACGATAACTTTTTACGACAGATAGTTACCGAACCAACGCGCGGTGACAATATTTTAGATTTGGTGATGATGAATGGCGAGAATATAGTCGAAGGTTTAGTAGTAGGCGAGAGTTTAGGATGTAGCGATCATCAAATTCTTAGGTTTAAGTTATTGATAGAAGACACACAGGATAGTAACGTAATAGAAGTCCCTGATTTTCGTAGGGCTAATTTTGATAGTTTTGCGGATAGGATGAGAGTAGTGGACTGGGATAACTTATTTATGGGTAATGACACAAATTTGCGTTGGGTGGCGTTTAAAGAAAGTTTTAGGAATATTGAAAGGGAGTTTATTCCTCGTAGGCCCAAGCGCGTTAGAAATCGTGGTAGGCCGAAGTGGTGGAGTAGGGAAATAGGAGAGTTTATAATAGAGCGTAATAGAGCGTATAGACTTAGTAAGCGCAATGGCACGCCAGGTAACTTTAATAGATATATCGAGCTTAGACGTCAGGTTAAAAGATCAGTTAGGAATGCTAAGCGTAACTTAGAGATAGTTATAGCTGCGGATAGTAAACATAATCCAAAAAAGTTTTTTGAATACGTAAATAATCGTAAGCCGGTGAAAGATAATATAGGCCCTCTAGTGGATGTAAATGGCGCTTTGGCTTCTGACGCTCAGGCGATGGCGGGTATTTTCAATAACTTTTTTGCGACAGTTTTTACCGTTGAAGACGTAAATAATGTCCCCGACGTTGACGATATCGTTCCATTTAGTAGCGAGACTATTTTAGATGAAATAACTGTTTACGAGGCTGAGATTGCGCATTATATCGATAGGCTAAAAGTTAGCAAGGCTCCAGGCCCTGACGCTTTTTATCCCAGACATTTGAAAGATTTGAAAGACGTTATCGTAGGCCCCTTAATGAAGATTTTTAATCAGTCACTCGAAACGGCGATTATTCCTAAAGACTTCAAATTAGCTAACGTCACGCCTATTTTTAAAAAAGGCGACCGCGCGGTAGGTAGCAATTATAGGCCCATTAGCTTAACGTCAATTGTCGGTAAACTTTTGGAATCCGTAGTTAGGGATCGTATTATCGATCACTTAGAAAGTAGGGGTTTGATTAATAGTAGTCAGCACGGGTTTCGACGCCATAGGTCTTGTTTAACTAATTTGTTAGAATTTTATAACGAAGTAGTGCGCGAATACGATAGGCATAGGGCAGCTGACGTTATTTATTTAGATTTTAAAAAGGCGTTCGATACAGTTCCGCATAGGAGACTAATTGCGAAGGTTAAAGCGCACGGTATACGCGGTCAGGTAGCTAACTGGTTAGAAGAATGGCTTCGTGCTAGGAGGCAGAGGGTCGTAGTTAATGGTAGTGAATCGGGGTGGTTAGATGTAGGTAGCGGTGTCCCACAGGGTTCAGTGTTAGGCCCATTGTTATTCGTAATTTACATTAACGACATAGATGTAGGATTGACTAGTAACGTGTCAAAATTCGCGGACGATACTAAAATAGGCGGTAAGGTTGTTAACGAGGACGATAGTAATAGGCTCCAAGACGATGTAAATAGGATTATGGAGTGGACAGATAAGTGGCAGATGCAATTTAACGTAGATAAATGTAAAGTTTTGTATATAGGTTCTCGCAACAATAATTACGCGTACACGATGGATGATAGGGAGTTAGCGAGCGTTGACGAGGAAGTAGATTTAGGCGTACGCGTATCTAAAGATTTAAAGGTTAGGAACCAGTGCCTGGAGTCTTGCGCAAAAGCTAATAGGATGTTAGGCTTCATAGCGCGTAATTTCGAATTTAAATCGAAGGATATTATATTGCCCCTTTACAAGTCCCTAGTCAGGCCTCATTTAGAATATGCCGTTCAGTTTTGGTGCCCGACTTGCGTGAGGATATTGATAGGTTAGAAAGGGTTCAGCGTCGTGCCACGAAACTTATTCCGTCATTGCGCAATAGGCCTTATGAAGATAGGATTAAAGAGTTAGACCTGTATTCACTCGAAACTAGAAGATTAAGGGGGAGCTTATTGAAGTTTTCAAAATCGTTAATAACATCGATAACGTAAATTTTGATAAATTGTTCACTTTCGATAATAGTAATACTCGCAATAACGGATTTAAGTTGCGTGGCAGACGTTTCATTACTAATATCGCTAAAAACTTCTTTACGTTTAAAGTAATTGATAAATGGAATAATCTTCCCGCGTCAGTCGTTCATTCTACCAGCGTTAATATGTTTAAGAACCGTCTTGACAGACATTTTAAAAATATTAACGTTGTTTAAAATTAAAATAGAAAGTTAACAACAGGAGCTCTGGTGGTGGTGCTCGAGGATGAGTCTGTTGACGATGAATGCCAGCTTGTGACATGCCAGCGTGTGATGCCAGCAATAAAAAAACAAACAAAAAAAAATTAGACCAACACGAACGTAGATGTAGCTCGTAGCGTAAACTAACCCACTTTTTGTTTAACTGTACCTACTTTTTTTTTTTTTTCTTATCTCCTTTCTTGCATGTCTAACTCTCTTTACTTGCATGTTTGTAGTTTGCATGGTATGACAGTGATTTAAGACTGTGTTTGCATGGTTTGTAAGCGTTCTTATTTTACTTCTTTTCATCTTTCACCCCTCTCCTATTTTCTTCGACTATTTTTCTGACTTGTCGGCAGTGGCCGGCGGATGATGATGGTGAGACTTTTTTCCTCTTTTTCTGAATGAATGTTAACCCACGAATGATAGGTGTTGCTCCTTACTTAACCCCTTATTCTCTTCTCTTAACCCCCTACTCTTTCCCTTCTCTCGGGCTAGCCTTAGAGTGGATCTTAGGGTCTTTGTTAGCCTTAGCTTCTGTAGATCTGTAGATAAGAAAAGCAAGAGAAATGTCGAGATTTGAAGAAACTGTAGTTCTCAGTGACTCAACTAGCAGTTCTGGTGCTGAAAGACAAAATACAACATCTGATGAAAAGTTTACGGTTGATCCTAGTGAACCATCCACCTCAAAACAGACTGTACGAAAGAAACCAAAATTGCTTGATGATACATTGCTTGCAGCCCTTGATGTAACAAAAATGAGCAATAGAAGTGCATCATTAGTGATGATACCAACGATTGAAGGTCTTGGAAAAAATGCAGAAGAATTCAATGTCAGTTATTCATCTATAAGAAGAACAAGAGAAAAATTTCGGGAAAAATTTGGAGAAAATTTAAAGAAAGAGTTTAAAGCTGATGTTCCTTTAACCATTCATTGGGACGGAAAACTAATAGAAGACATAACAGGACGAGAAGTTGTTGAACGACTCCCTATACTGATTTCAGGAGATGGCATTGATCAACTTCTTGGTGTTCCAAAAATCACTGCAAGCACAGGAGAATTAACTGCAAATGCCGTCCACCAAGCTTGTTTGGATTGGGATATCTCGGACAAAATAAAATGCATGTGTTTTGACACCACAGCATTGAATACAGGTCGTAGAAATGGTGCCTGTGTTCTTCTAGAACAGAAAATGAACAAACGTATGCTGTGGCTGGCCTGCAGACATCACATACTAGAAATAGTGTTAGAAGCTGTTGTTTCGCATTCATTGCCTGCATCATCAGGACCTGATATTGCAATTTTCAAACGATTTAGAATGAAATGGTCAAAATTAGACACAAAAAAATACAGAACAGCATTAGATGATCCAAATACCATACCCAGTATTACTGATATAAAAGCAGAAGTGATTGAGTTTGCACCACTCAACTTGAAGAACATCAACCTCGTGACGATTACAAAGAATTGCTGGAACTGACAATCATTTTCCTTGGTGGAGTACCAAAGAGAGGAGTTTCATTCAGAAGACCAGCTAGTGTTCACCGAGCAAGACGGATGGCAAAAGTCATTTATGCCATGAAAATTTGGTTGTTTAAAACACAATTTAAATTAACACCCAGAGAAGAAAAAGGCCTTAGAGATATCTGCCTCTTTGCTGTTCACATATATGTTAAATCCCGGTTTACAGCGTCAGTTTCAGTTCTCGCTCCTCGTCTCGATTTAAAGATGTTGAAGAAACTGCAACTGTACAAACTAAAAGATGAACGCATTACAACTGTTGCCCTGAAGAAAATGATGAATCATTTATGGTATCTTTCAGAGGAGTTAATAGCATTTGCTTTCTTTGATGATGGCGTGCTACACCAAACTAAAAACCGAATGAAGCAAGCATTGCGAAATGGCGCCGAACCAAATCCAGAGAAAAAAAGCGGTTATTGACCCTGAAGTTATTGAAAACAGAACTGGAAGACTTTATTAGTGCAAATAAAAAAGAATTTTTTAATAGACTTGGTTTACCATCAACGTTTCTTAATAAGAACTCTGAAGAGTGGAATGAAGATGACTGCCACAACAACGTAAAACAAGTCATAAGAAAAGTTCAAGTTGTTAATGACAATGCAGAAAGAGGAGTTAGATTAGTTGATGAATACAACAAACTAATCACAAATGATGAAGAACAGAAACAGTATCTCCTCCAAGTGGTAAAGAAATATAGAGCTGCTCTTCCAAATAAAAACAAGAAGACAATATCATCATTAAGAAATTAACAGTGAAATATAATGAACAAAAGGTTATTATTATTACGGAAGTCTTATTATTATTACAGAAGAACTGTCAATTTGAAAATGTAGAGTGGTTATGATAGGCCTACCGGGGAACTTCCACTTAAAAAAAAACGTAACGCGCCGTATGCTTTACCTCAAGGGTGGTGTGGAAACATATATTTCTTATTTTGTATCTGATTTTCAACTTATGGTAGCGACCCCTAAAAAAAATTTTTTTTAATTAAAAATTTGCCTGCATTGCTTTTTTACCAAATTAAACATAATCAGAGGGTGGCCCGAAAAAAAATTCCCCAAAATTTTTTTCGGTCAATTTTTGAATCACCCTAAATTATATATATATATATTATAATATATAAATATTATATATATATAATTATATATATATATATATATATATATATATATATATATATATTTAAAGATTAATAAAGAATATAAAGATTATAAAGATTTTGATAATCTCGATGTCTAAAACATTTTGACTGCAGAAATGTAGGGGCACTCAGGGTATTGTTCTCAATTTAGTGGGTAAGCACCTTAATTCTGATGAAACTAAACGTATGTCATTCAGACGTATAGTTAATTTGTAGGGTGGAATGTCACTAACGTATTTCAAAGTAATTCAATTAGCTCCTTTTAAAGAGGCCAGCTGCTTACTTTGTCTTAAATTCCCGTTAGAAACATTTTTTTGATGTCTTGGCGAGTGAATTTTAATGAAAATTACTTATAATGTGTAATATGAAATATGACATTTTGTGAAAATCTGTACATGATGGCGAAAATGAACATTATTTCGGAATCAGCGTGCAAAAATTACTATATAAGCGATATTATGTATTCATATTCAGAGATGGTAGCTGTAAACATGTCTCCGTTTATAGTGTTTCAAATGTAAAAGTTTTATTTCAAAGCGCTTTATCATGTAACATTAGATGATATATTTTAAATATTTTTACTCAGAAATGAAAATCAGTCATTTATTCCTACTGTAGTTAATTTATTATTTTTGACGAATACATAAGTTAATGTTCCTTCAATTATAACACGAATTCCATTATACGGCGAATTTAAAACAGAAGCATTTTTATAATGCAGAATGTGTAGACGAAAACACGAAATATAATACCTCTATAAACATATGTTTATTTTAAAATGGTTGAAATATGCAAGATTGAAATTTGATTAATGATTATAGGACCATCAGAATCATTTTAACAGTGTTACCCTAAATGTTGCAAAACCCATTTTCTCCACACATCGGCAATACCAAAAACGGGGGGGTTTTGGTTTAGTGACGGGGGGAGAGTTCTAATTTAAATATGTTTGTTTATGTTCATTCTATAAATTTAAAACATTACTTGTAAACAATTAGCTTCCCTGATTAATGTAATTTCTTTTCAATAGTTTACTAATCCACATTTTCAGCAGCTTCCAGTAATTATACAAGTGGGTCAAGGATTGCAAAATTTTCATAACGTTATAATACGTTATAATACGTTTCAAAACGTCTGGAATATAAGTTGCTGGATATACTTATTTGTACTTTGAAGGAAGAGCTCCTAATTTTCATCGTTGCACAGGTACATGGCTAAAGATATAAAAATCATTCGTTTTTCTCATTAACAAACTATGAAATCTGTTGGTAGTCGTTAGTCAAAATATGTAATGCAAGACACAACGAATTGAAATTATGGTGAAATCGGAAACTATCTGTGTACTGTTATAGAGAGAGATGAAGGTATTTAAACTCAGACTCTAATCGCAAACTTCATTCTTTATGCGAACTCTACAACAGAAGCTTGGTTCATATTTCACACCCTTTACCAGTTTGTGAGTATTTTTAAACTTTTTTAGCACATTAAATGTTAAAAAAAAATTTCAGAATAGGTTGCGAGGAACATCTCACTCTAGATGTTTAATTACTTTCTTGTGCATGAATTATATTATATATTATATATATATATATATATATATATATATATATATATATATATATATATTAGGGTGGGGTGAAAATTTTTTCAATTATTGCTTCACTGGTAATAAGATGGATTGAAGGGTGATAAAAAAGAATATGAGAATTAAAAAAAATTCAATTCATCCTAAGTACCCTAATTTCCCCCCTCAAAAAATGGCTGCCAGCCAGTCATTATACGCTTCATAACTCGAAAAGTATTCTTTTTACAAAAAAGTTTGCTGAGGCAAAAATTGTTTATTTCACATTTTCTACCTCATATAAATGTTTCAAATGTTTAATAAAAATTTTATTTTTCAGGTTTTTGTTGGATTTCGAATTGGTAATTTCTGATAATTAGTAACAAATATGGCTTCTGCTTCAAACATTAGAGCTACAAGGAGTCAATTAAAACCACATTTTATATTTGGAACCGCACAAGAGCTTCCTCTTACAACATTGCCAACAAATAAATAGGTGGGCCAATACCATGTTCTTTTAAAAGAAGCCACTTCAGTGACTTCACATAACTCTGATATTTTCAACAAAATTACTGAAGATATACTCTGTATTTGGAGAAAAGCTTAAATTCCTGCAATAGCTGGCAAATCAGTTTATATCAAATTAAAGCGGTTCATCGGCAAAGCAAACGATCTTAGTAGATCAAAAAGTAGTGTCAAAATGAGAGAAAATTTTAATGACACCTTGGAAGAATTATTCGATATCACTGCCTGTAAATGCCCTTTTATCTCCCATCAAAACTTTGGCTGTCCTGAGAGCTGCGAAGATGTTTACATAAGATGCGCCTGTCGAAGAGAACTGAAGGTACCAAAAGAAGAGCTTCTGTTTTTACAGTATCAGCGATCGACGCGTACAATGAAAATAGAGGGCGTTGATAAAGTCATGACAAAAAGAATTTAAAAAATGCAGTCCAGGAAATTGCGGACAGAAAAAGGAATGGTTAAAAGAAGAGAAATGAAGGATTCTCATATTTTAACCGAAATAGTGTTTTTCAGATGTAGAGAGTACTCCCACACAATATGAATTAGACCCACATCAGAGTGAGTCAGACTATGAGTCAGTTGCCATACAAGGTGAAATGAGACTTCCATTGCTTACTGTAGCGATGGAAGCCGACAGATTTGGAATTTCAGATCGAGCAGCAGCTGCTTTGGCTTCAGCTGCTTTAGTTGATTATGGAGCAATCACTAAAGAAGATAGTACGCTTTTGATTGACAAGAACAAAATCCGAAGGGGAAAGAGAGAAAATGAGAAAAAGTTTGGTGATGGAGAATAAAGCTAATCCTGCTGTCATATCTACTATATTTTTTGACGGAAGAAAGAACAAGACTTTGGTGAAGGTGAAGAAAGGAAACAAATGGTACGGAGACTCCATTAGAGAGGAACACTATGTTTTGGTGTCTGAGCCAGGAAATGAATATTTAACCCATGTAGTTCCTTCTTCTGGTAAAGCTCAAGATATAGCTGATAGTTTGTTCTCCTTCTTTCAAGAGTCAGCTATTAATGAGAGCATTCGTCTCATAGGATGTGACAGTACAAATACCAACACAGGTGCCAAGGGTGGGATCATCCACCTCATAGAAGAAAAACTAAAGAAACCATTACAATGGAGCATTTGTTTGCTGCATACAAATGAACTTCCCCTTCGACACTTATTTGAACATTTTGATGGTAAAACAAAAGGTCCAACATGTTTCACTGGAAAAATCAGAGTAGCACTGAAAGAATGTAAAAAAATGCCTGCAGTCAATTTCAAACCAATTAGAGAAGGCATTGATTTAACACACATATCAGAAGAGGTTATCGATAATCTTAGCCAAGATCAACAGCAATTGTACAAAATTATTGTGGCTATAAGAAGTAGGAATGTCCCAAAAGATTTGGAAAATACAAAGCCCGGACCACTGAACCATTCTCGATGGCTGACATTAGCAAATCGTGTCTGCCGCCTATACATTGCAGAGAAAACTCCTTCATTGGCTCTTTATTCAATAATTTTCTTCATTGTTACAAATTATGGACGAAGCTGGTTCGATATCAAGAGTAGACCATATATATGGAATGGACCACATCACATATTTGGAGCAATTAAAAGATTTCATCTTCTTCCAAAGGATGTTCAGAATGTAGTGAAGCCTTACATTGCTAGAAACGCATATTTTGCTCATTGCGAAAATGTTCTGATAGCAATGTTATCAGATACATCAGAACAAAAACAAAACAGAGCAGTTGATTTCATCATGAACATTAGAACAACGACGGAAAATGTGTCCAAAATCAGAGAATTTAAGGTTCCTGAGATAAATTTCAACGCAAACTCATGGGATGATATTATTTACTGGTCAAAAGAAATGCTGACTGAACCTCCCATCACTATGGCGCTCACAAATATTGAACTCAATGCACTTAGGGTTGAAAAACTGTGCCTACCCAATTATCCAATTCATTCACAAAGCGTCGAGAGGGCAATAAAACTTGTCACCGATGCGGCCTCATCTGTATATTCCCAAGAACCCCGTGATGGATTTATAAGAGCAAGAATTAGGTCTCATTCATTGCTGCCATGTATGGAAACCAAGAAAGAAATTACTTCACTTTTTGACAATTAGCTTTTAATTAGAGACAAATAATTCACCAAAATTTCATAAAAGGGATCTTTTCGGAAGTGTATTGATTATATGTTTCTGCAATTGTGGTAATAAAATGTCAATAATTTCTCTCGTTGATTAGTGTTGTAGATTATAGTTTGAATATTCAAAATTATATAAGGTTATTAACTATTATCAAAGTAATATACTTCAGTCATCAAAGAAATTTTCATTTATTTAGAAAAAAGTGATTTATTTGTGATATTTACCGAGGTAAATTTTTATAAAATTTAAAATTGAGAAAATAATTTATAAAAGGGCAGTTTCTAATGTATTTTTTATTTTGAATAATTTTTATTCCATAGTGTCTTTTAATTGGATGTATATTTTTCAAGTTATAAGCATTTATATGTTTGACTAGCGGCCATTTTGTTTTTCTCAAACATGCGCTAGTTGGGCAAAAATTGATTTTTCTTTTATATCACTTTATGTCATCTATAGAACCCAATACAGCAAATTATAGGTGAAGCAAATAAATATTCCACAAAGAATTGCGTTTCACCCCACCCTAGTGCTCCTGAGGATGTCATTAGACGAAAACGCTTGAGTACCATTCTGTGTTTCCTATTTCCTTCGTGGTTATTTTCATCATATATATATATATATATATATATATATGATGAAAATAAACACGAAGGAAATAGGAAACACAGAATGGTACTCAAGCGCTTTCGTCTAATGACATCCTCAGAAGAACTGAGGATGTCATTAGACGAAAGCGTTTGAGCACCAATCTGTGTTCCTTTTTCCTTCATGGTTGTTTTCATCATAAATATTATTCACGTGTTACTTTCGTGAACTAATTTTCATATATATATATATTATATATATACAGGGTCTGTCAAAAAAAACTAAGCCAATTTGAAATCTCTATAAAATGCACAATTTGATAGAGATTTCAAATATTTTTTTTACACTAAATAAATAAAAGGCTCATAAATAATCTTTGATAATTTTATAACTTTATTTTAAATATTTTAGGAGTTATGCGGTTATTTCTACAGATTACGAAAATTTCAATTTTTCTCATTATGTAATATCTTCTTTTTTCTCTTTTTCAGAATTTGTTTAGATTTAAAAATTTTCGTGAATACCTCTAAATATGCCATTCTCACATGAAGATAAAATAATTATAAAGCATTATAGAGTTGAAAAAGGTTATAGTGCAAGGAAATTACTTTCTGAATTCGATTATAAAGGATGGACTAGATCAGGTTTAGATTACTTATTGAGAACTATCGATGAAACAGGAAGCATTGAAAGAAGTTGGTAGTGGGCGACCAAAATCAGTTAGAGTAGATGAAAATATTCAGAAAGTGGAGGAACGTATCCTTAGTCAAGAGGATCGACCTGGTAGCCACATGACACCTGCTCAAATATCAAAAGAACTAGAAATATCAGAATCAAGCGTAAGAAGGATTATTAAATCTGAACTGCAATTTAAACCATTTAAAAGAGTGCATGGACAAAGATTGTCAGAAGTAAACTGTCAGAAAAGAGTTGAGAAATCCAAACGTATTTTACGTATAATAACTGAAGATAAACTTTCCAAGACATTTTTTACGGATGAAAAACGTTTTACGGTAGAGCCACCAAGAAACTCACAGAATGACCGGGTTTATTCTGATGTTGCGAAGAAAAAAATCCAAGATGAAAGACTGTACGCAACAAGGAGTCACTTTTCTTCTAGCGTCATGGTTTCTGGTGGTGTCCAAGTTGGGAAAAACTTCAATATTTTTTATTGAGCCAGGAGTGAAAATTAATGCTCAATATTATTCAAATACCCTGCTTGAGAAAATGCTTCCAGAAATGAGAAACTTGGCTAGTCAAGGTTACTTTATTTTTCAAAAAGATGGTGCAACATCACATACTGCCAAAACAACCATCGAATATTTGAAAAAGAATGTGCCTGAATTTCTGGAACCGAATAATTGGCCACCTAACAGCCCTGACCTAAACCCTGTAGACTACGGAATATGGGAAAACTTGGCAGAGAGAGTGTATAGGAACAGAATAAGGGATGTCAATCATTTGCGTGAGTTGATTATCGCAAAATGGGCAGAGCTCCCCCAAGAGCAAATAAATCGAGCAATAGACGAATTCAGACCAAGATTAAAAAAAGTGATAGAAATGCAAGGGAATCATATTGAACAGTTCTTTTAATTTTATTAAACTGAAAATTATCTACAGTATATCGTAAAAAAATTTTTTTTCATGTTAAGTAGGAGAATCTCACTTTTTAGTTAATTATTAATAAAATTAACAATTCTGAAGATATCGTCATAAAAATTTAAATGATAATAGGTGATTACCTATACTTTATTGTGTAAAAAATTCAACTTAATTAAATAAATGGTTTTGTTTTAATAAAGGTTTGAATTTGGCTTAGTTTTTTTTGACAGACCCGGTATATATATATATATATATATATATATATATATATATATATATATATCCATCCATCTATCGTGTTTTGCCTATCAGGCAGGTCCAACTCATGTGTCCTACCAAAGTGTTCTATCTAGAGTTATCCTTTTCATCTCATGGTAGCTCCTGCCTGCCTTGCTTTCCTTTTCCTTCCCCTCGGCCTTCTACCTTCATATCTACCCTCTATCACCTTCTTCAACAATCCTTCTCTCGACACATGTCCGATCCATTTCTTCTGTCTTTCTCTTATCACCTTAATGAGTCTTCTTTCCTCTCTCACTTGTTGCAGTACTTCCTCATTACTTTGGTGTTTCCTGCAGCTTATCTTTAGCATTCTTCTCCAAATCTACATTTCTAAACTTTCCAGGAGTTTCTTTTCAGTTGTTTTCAGTGTCCATGTTTCTGCTTCATACAGTACCACACTCCATATCAAGCTTTTTACTAAACTTTTCTTCAGTTTCAAGTTGAGTTTACCTGTAAGTAGTCTTTTCTGTCTCTCAAAAGCTACCTTATCCATACCAATTCTAGATCTTACTTCCTGATTGCAATCTCCATTGTTGGTTAATAAACTTCCCAGATATTTAAACTGCTCAGCTTCTTCTAAGGTCCAATTTCCTATCGTTAGTTTCGTTTGTGCTCCTTTCCCTCTTGCAATTTTCATCACCTTTGTCTTGGTCTCATTAATTCTCATTCCGAATTCTTCCGCCGTTGTTGTCAAGCTATTGACCATTCTTTGCAGTCCTACCTCAGTACTACAAACAAATGCCTTTTCATCTGCAAACCTTACAGATTTGACCAGTTTACCTCCCACTCTGATATATATATATATATATATATGTTAAACACAGACCGTGCATGGAACAAGGAACTCTTCTGGGAAAATTAAATCCACTATGGTATTTGCCATTTACCATTACTTATTCGGACTATAGTGGATTTAATTTTCCCAGAAGAGTTCCTTGTTCCATGCACGGTCTGTGTTTAACATATAAGTTTCTCAGGGGACCATTCTGAGTTTGTATATATATATATATATATATATATATATATATATAAATTATTATATATATATATATGAAAATTATTTCACGAAAGTAACACGTGAAAAATATTTATGATGAATAAAACCACGAAGGAAAGGAAACACAAAATGGTGCTCAAGCGCTTTCGTCTAATGACATCCTCAGGAACACTGAAGTACATAAAAAGGTTAAGCCTATATATAGGTTACAGAAAGAAAAAAAGAAAAAATAAATAACATACATACACACACACATATATATATATATATATATATACATACATATCTATATATACAAATACATACATACATACATACATACATATATATACAATAAACAGAGAAGTAAAAATAAAAAATTAAAAATTAAAACCTTAAAGGATTACCAGTGAGGCGTACAGATTTGTAAGGAAAAATATCGATTTTTAGCACAAGATCAAATGGATTATAAAAATACAAATTTATACTACTAGTAGTAGTAGTATATATATATATGCTGGGGAGAAGTCCAGTACGCATATTTTCAGTCACTTCGATTTTCGATTTCACCCGAAATTTTTTATGATTTTCATATAGTACATCAGCTCTTTGCCAAAATGTATCTCTTCAGATCTTGAGCTATGCAATATTTGCTTATAGAAAGGAAGACCCGTTGCAAAGAGGCAGTATTTAAGTACCCATCTACTATAACCTGTTGCAGCTTACTTTATTGTAATCAGGATAACGCATTTTGTTTACGAATGTAAGGTCTAAATGTAAGCAAATTTAGACAACTAAATGTTTTATAACCCCTCAAACATTCCGCTCATACTAAACAGAACACGTTATTCAATAGTCTATCACATATTCACATCAAAATCACCCATTTTCAGCGATTTGAAGTTGTGGAATGATTTTAATTACCGATATAAAAATACTATGGATGTAATTTCAACTAAACACAGGCTGAAATATCGATAATAACATAATAACATAATACATTAATAACATATATATATATATATATAAGACTTATGTTTGTGCTTCATTTCTATCCATTCTTCAACAGAATGTACACCATTTATTTGTTGCAAGTTAGAAGTTGGGGGTAGGAGGAAACTGTATTATTATTATTATTATTATTATTATTATTAGTAGTAGTAGTAGTAGTTTAAAACTTATCTTTATTTCTACATATTTGTCTAGGTAAACATTCACTACACTGATGTTGGTATGTAATATATCTGAAACACTCAAATGTACCCATCGGTTGTCTGATGTATGAGCGTACAAACTTGATTACTCTTTAATAAACATCAAAGTAGTTCGTACAACGTGTACCAGCTTACAAATATTAACCAACAACGAATTTACCATCATCAAATGAAAATTTTCACTTAAAACATATTATTAACTATCATCCAATAACCTCATTTTATCTCTCTACCTGACCATCGATAAACAGTCAGATAGGTAAACAGCCAAACGTTATAGCTATTTAGGGCATGATTCAGGTTAATCAGTTAATCAGTTAATCGTTGTTTCGAATTTAATAAAAAATTAATCAAAATATATTTTTAGTAAATGGTGGGAAATGATTAATTTTCCTTATAATTTCAGTATCATTTTACTTTAAATTTTGTAATGTATCATTTGAATTTGGCACCTTTTTGCGTGTATAAACTGTCTAATCCGCCCATGCCTGATTTCTTGAACTATAAAGCAAACTAAATGTTTTCTTCGGTCTTATCGCACGCAACAGAAACATTAAAGCTCTTTCTTACTCTTTTCAGAAGCATTTAATTTTGAATTTTTTTAAATCAATTAATCATTGATTAATTAGAAAATTTCATCATTCATCACTTTTTCCTAAAATTATTAATTATCCATGCCCTACTATAGATACAATCAAATTGGAATGCTGAGTCGATAAAAATTCAGATTTTAGAAATGACAAAAATTATCATCATGTGAGCTGTCTGCGAGTTTAGAATTCTGTGAACCTACATTTTATATATATATATTGTGTATATATATATATATATATATATATATATATATAAATGTAGGTTCACAGAATTCCAAACTCGTCTTTGTCTCTCATCTGGTATTTTTCCTTCCTGTTGGAAGTTCGCTTTCATTCAGCCTTTCGCAAAGGAGGAGACCGCTCTCAACCTTCCAACGAATGACCAAATGCTTTGATTTCTTGCCCTTCCAAATTTTTTAATCTATCCTTAATAGGAAGATTCGGTACTTACGTATTATCGGGACTACCAAACTGTTTATTATGTATTTTTGCTTTCGTCATTTTCGTTTAAACTAACCAAAATATCACAACTTAACCTAACCACTCATCAAGGGCGTACAGTTGACCTAACCGGGCATTCAATTAACCTGAACATTCAGTTGACCTAACCGGGCATTCAGTTGACCTAACCGAGCATTTTCCGTGTTATTTTGTTTTTCGTAGCTAACCTAACCTAACCTAAAATCTCGGTTAGATCAGCTGAATGCCCGGTTAGGTCAACTGTACGCCCTTGATGATTGGTTAGGTTAAGTTGTGATATTTTCCTTAGTTTAAACGAAAATGACAAGAGCAGAAATACATAATAAACAGTTTGGTAGTCCCGATAATAAGTAAGTACCAAAGATTTTCAAACACCTTTCTTCTCACAATCTTCTTTCAGATCGGGAGTATGGATTCCACAAGGGACGCACTACTGGTGATCTTCTTACATGTCTCTCTGACTGTTGGTCATCCTCCTTTCGGGTTTTCAGTGAAACTTTCGCTATTGTGTTAAACATATCAAAAGCGATTGATAGATTCTAGTACAAATCTTTAATTGTCAAAATATCCATCCCACGGTTTCTACCCTTCTATATGTACCTTCATCTCTAATTTCCTTTCTGGCCGAATTATAGCTGCAGTTGTAGATGGCTACTGTTCTTCTCCTAAATCTATTAACAGAGGTGTTTCTTAGAGTTCTGCCCGTTCAACCACTCTCTTCCTTTTATTTATTGTTAATCTTTTAATTCATACTTCCTGTCCTATTCACTCCTCCACTACAAAAGCCATCCTGTGGTAAAAAGTTTACAAAAAAGTATTTATATATTTCTACCAAAGTGGAGGGCTTGCTAGTTTAAACTGATTCACTTCCTTCAACCAAAACTTATTACACCCTTTTACCAAAGCTGTTAACATGTATATATATATATATATATATATATATATATATATATATATATATATATATATATATATATATATGTATATATATATATATATATATAATATATATATATATATATATATATATCGCAATCATCAAATTTTCAAGTCTGAGCTAAAAGAAACAAATCTAACCTTAATGTACACAGAGTTAATATTTTTATTTTTTTCTCTAAATTAATGGCTTTTCTCAATTCATATAATAAATTATGTTGTCTTTACATTTTCTCAGTCGCTTCGTTCGGCTTAACATTATCAAATGTTTTAGTATTCTATCATTACAGGCTTTTACAATCAAGAGTGCAAAACAACTCTTTAATGCAGGCTAATGAGTACTTTAATTGTGCAAAGCCCCATCTACTTACAAGGTTTCTCCTCAAAAATGACATCAGCTACCCTTCGTGAAATCATACATTACAGATGACGTAACAAGTGAGCGCAAAATCATACCTGTACTGAAACATGTCAATTACGCATTCAGCTGTAGACCCATCGACCAAACATTCCTATTCACTGGGGAACACAACTTTTGGTGACTTAGATGTTAGACCTGTTTCTGGGTATATTGAGGTCGCTGATTCTAAAAATGACATTAGTTTTTCTCCATCAGCTCTGCTTATCAAGATATGATATATATCTATATATATTTCTATATAATGTATCTAATATTATATAATTGCTGACTGGCAATCACTGTTGTTGTCAATTGAACACAAAAGTATGATGAATGTCAGCAAAAATAGTGTATTAACATCAAACAAGCATAAGGTACAAAAAATATTTCTTAAATTCAAACAAGCTTGAGACACGAACGGCAAAAAAAGTTCTTTCATTGAGACATCTCACATAAACCGCTTTTCTGAGATTTCTAGCGATGAGATGTGCCAGGACATTCGCGTTGGATGCTCCAGCAGTAATCTGCCATCATGTGAGTATCCCATCGTCCGCGGTACCGTTCTTCCATGGTCCTTAGTTCTTGGTGAAATCGTTCACCCTGTTCCTCGCTTAGATCACCGAGGTTATCTGGGAAACGATCCAAATGACTGTGGAGGTAATGCAGTTTGATGCTCATTTTACAGCCAAGTTTACAAAAAGAAGAGAGCATATTCTCCACTAGTTCACCGTAGTTATCGGCCTTATAGTTCCCAAGGAAATTCTTCACAACCATACTAAACGATGACCACGCACGTGCCTCAATGTTGTCCATTGAATCTTGGAAACGCGGGTCTTTCATGAGTTCCCGGATTTGCGGTCCATCGAAAATACCTGCCTTCAGCTTTTCCATGCTCAGCGCAGGAAATTTTCTACATATGTAGCCAAAACACGTCCCATCTCTGTTCAAAGCCTTTATAAATTGTTTCATCAAACCTAGTTTGATGTGCAGTGGTGGCAATATGATCCTTTCTCTGTCAACCAAAGCTTCTTTGATGATATTTTTTTCTCCAACCATGTTTTCTCTGAGGCCACTGTCTTCTCACCCAGTGTTCATCTTTAGCTCTACTGTCTCAGAGACATATAAAGCACGGGTACTTGGTGTACCCGCTCTGCTGGCCCAGGAGAAAATTCACCATCTTCAGATCCACACAGATCACCCATTGGTGGTCTCGGTATGATATCTTTTCTAGGACTAGGGCGACTGTCCCGTGCTCTTCTCTCATACCGACTGAGTGACCAATTGGGATTGATCTGTATCTGTTGCCGTTGTGTAGAAGAACACATTTTAGGCTCCGTTTGGAGCTATCTATGAATAACCGCCATTCACTTGGTGTGTATTCCGATATGCCCATTTTCATCAGCAATCCGCGCACATTGTTGCAGAAAACTAAATCGTTCTCTTTTGAGAAGAAGGGAGTAAATCCTTTTCTCTGTCGCGATATAACGTGATTTTGGTTCCCGGCAGCAGTAAATTTTTTCTCCCAGCCTGGAAGCTAACAATTCAGACGATTTCTTCGAAAGACTTAAGTCCCTTATGAGGTCGTTTAATTCGTGTTGACTAAAACCTTCTGCAACTGATGACGGTCCTTCGAAATCACTGTCATTTTGCCCACATATGCTTTCTTTGTCAGTAGCAGATTCATCATCTTCTTGAGGGAGCTCTGGAAGATGGCTGAATGATGGGACAGGTATCTCATCTGAATGTGAATCAGGCCGTCTAGCTGAGTCTATGTCAGGATACGTCCATTTACTCCGGTTACGTCCATTGATGCCCTTTATATTCACCAAACAAAAGTAACAGTCATCACTGTGGTTTCTCTGTTCTCTCCATACCATTGGTATACCAAATTTCAGGCACCTCCTCTTTCCGTTGGTCCATTGCCGCAGATGCTCCGTACACGTTTTACACACAACATGAGGAGCCCATGGCTTATCTTGGTCCCCTAGTTGTACTTTGAAATAGGCAAAATAAGCTTTTTTCACAAAATCAGTAATAGTTTTTCTCTGTTCAATGAACGTGTACTCTCCGCAGATAAAACAAAACACATCTGGATGATTTAAACACTTTCTTCGTGATGAAGCCATGTCAACACCTGTAACAGGAAAGAATTCACGTTAGTACATGTACAATATACATGCAAAACAGCAACATCAGCAAAATCATAGCTACAATTTAATTATACAGATGCATTTAGATTTACGAGCAACTCATAATACCGTTCCAGAAGGGTAATAAAGTAGGTAATGACGTATGCAATATCTCAAAAACTAGAGCTGCTAGAACAAAATGGATGATATTTTCTGAATCAGTGGCATGAAAATATCCAGAATAAATCTCAGGCACCAAGAAAAAAAAAATTTTTTGTTCCCCAGTGTTATACAAGTACTCCAAAAGGTACCTTATTGCTTATAAATCTTGGAGTTCTTAATAAGTGACAATGAAGATCTTTAAATTTTCAACCTCTTTTTTCCAGCTCAAATACGCACGAGACCACTAAACGAGCGCTCACTACAGGTAATGGTGGCTGGCATCACTATAATTAACTTTGCTTATGTGATCACAGAGGAGATAAGAGATTAGTAGCCAGGTGTCAGTGATTGCATGTATGTAACTACATCACGTAGGATTAACTGCTGAAGGGTACTCGTGAACGCAAAGTTGGTACTGAAGGCTGCTAGATGTGGATGCAGTCTTGCAGGAAGGAAGTCTGAGAACTAGAATGAGGTTACTCTCCTTAATTCTACTGTGAACGTCCATCCTTTTGCATTCTTGAGAAACAACTCTTTACACTGGACATACATTTGGTAGTCTACTTGGTCAAACCTGTCAGTTATGGGCATTATAATAGAGATCCAGAGCTTCATAATCTAATTTCTGCAGAAATCTTCAGGAGCTTGGTGGTCTTCTGATGGAACACAATCCTCTTCTAGCCTAGCTGGAACTCTCCTAAATCGAGGAAGTGAAAGTACATCTACTTGGCAGGAAGCCAGAAAAGGTTAGACCCTTCATCATTGCGATAATTTTTCAGAGTTTTAACAATCTTAACAGCAATAGTATATATATATATTATATATATATATATATATATATACACAGGGTGTCCCATAAGTCCGGCATCATAGGAAAAATAATAAAAAAAGGCAAAACAAAAGCTTTTATTTACAGAACGTGCTCAATATGTCCACCATTGTTTTCAATACACAAATTCAGACGTGATACCCAGTCAGCAATCACACCGTGAATGATGTCAGGAGTAATGGTGTTACATGCCCCAATAATGCGCTGCCGCAAATTTTCAACACTCCTAATTTTCTCTGCGTATACCAGCGCTTTCAAGTGGCCCCAGAGATAAAAATCTAGTGGCGTGAGAATCGGGCTTCTAGCTGGCCATTCCACAGGCCCTCGACGTCCTATCCAATGACCAGGGAGTTGTTGGTACAGGTATTCCCTTACTTGGGTGCTGTAATGTGCAGGAGCGCCGTCTTGCTGGAACCATGTTGGGAAATTTCCTTCTTCGTTCAAGACACTAGGAAATGCTTCTTCCTTGAGCATACGTAGGTAGGTGCCTCCAGTGACATGTTCATCGAAAAAGAGGGGGCCTATGATGCGATCCCTCCAAATGCCACACCATACCATCACCCGAGATGCACCTTGTTCCTTTGAAGAGGTATACCAGTGAGGGTTGTTTTGAGACCAGGAGCGGGTGTTCTGTCGAGTTACCTCACCATTTCCATAAAAAACAGCCTCGTCACTGAACAGAATGGTGGACGGGAAATTGGCATCCCGAGCATATTGTTCCATAGCCTATTCACAAAATTCCATCCGCCGGTCGGGATCATCTTCGCCTAATTTTTGTAGGATCTGAAGTTTATATGGATGCCATTTGTGAGCCTGAAGAATGCGATGGATGCTACTTTTCGACACTCCTGTCTCGGCGGACAATTGCCGAAGAGACTTATTGGGACTTCTGTTAAAATGAGCCAGGATAGTAGTCGCTGTATCATCATCAGTGGACCTCCTTGATGGTCCACTGCGTGGTTTATCTTCTATGGATCATGTTTCCTTAAACTTTGCAACAAGTCTGCTAACACAACTCTGTGTTATTGGCTCGCGGTCTGGATGCAGTCTGTTAAATTCAGCAGCGGCCTCTCTTTGACTCCGATTTCCTATGAGTAGAATTATCTGGATTCGTTCTTCCTTGCTCACAGACATTATGGCCTGTACAAAGAGAAAAATATGAATATGGTTTGTAGAAAGAGAAAAATATGAATTTCTCCTATGATGCCGGACTTATGGGACACCCTATATATATATATATATATATATATATATATATATATATATATATATATATATATATATTATTATATATACAGGGTGGGCCGTAAGTTTCCATACATAGGAAAAATAAACATTTTTTTATGGACAACCATTTTTATTTATATAATATGCTCTACATGGTTGCCATTGTTTTGAAAACACATTTCAATACGTGTTCCCCACTGTTGATGAACACGCATTAGCACAGTTGACGTTATGCTTGTAATGGCGTTGGTGATACGTTCCTTTAGATGATTTATGTCTCGTATCTTTTCCTGATACACCATGGCCTTCAAGTGCCCCCAAAGATAGAAATCAAGGGGGGTGAGATCTGGGGATCTGGGAGGCCAATCCACAGGACCACGCCGACCAATCCAAGCATCCGGAAACTGCTGATCCAAATACCGACGCACGTGAAGACCATAATGAGGTGGAGCTCCATCTTGCTGGAAGTAAACTGGGAAGTTACCTTCCTCGTTTAGCAGGGATGGGAAAATCTCTTCTTGCAACATGTTAAGATACCTTTCGGCATTAAGATTTCCACTGACAAAAATTGGTCCAATAATTCTGTCACCCCATATCCCGGCCCACACCATCACTTTACAGGCACCTTGCATCTTCGTCGGACTCAGCCAGTTAGGGTTAGCATTACTCCAATAACGTATGTTTTGCCGATTAACCTCTCCATTGACGTAAAAATTTGCTTCATCAGTAAACAAGATCTTACGTCAAACGCATATTCTTAGGGTATCTGAAACATAAAAACAAACGTTTAATTTTTCCTATGTATGGAAACTTACGGCCCACCCTGTATATATTATATATATATATATATATATATATATATATATATATATAATACACAGAGTTGATTTAACTATTCTCTGAACAAATTACGTCGAGTTGTATATTTAATAGACAGATAAATATACAATATAAAAATAAAAAACCAAACGCGAGTCCAGCACAAACACGTACTTTATCACTCTAGCGATTAAGTTGACAATAAATTTGAATTCGGCAAACATTCTATGAGAAAGATCACTAGCTCAGCCCACATAACCCTAGAACAATTGACAGTATGTATTTCTTAAAAAGTTTGACCAATAAAATAGCGGAACCCAGGAACAAACCCTATGGCTTAGTTGTATATTGGTCAGTCCAAAGTCTGACTGCGCTGACCGCCTTCGTAGGTCTTGTTATAGTTGACCGTCCTCTGTTGACAGTAGATTAATAATGAAATACTTCTAGGGTTCACTTCAATATAGCACCTGGTAAATCATTTACACAGAACTAAAACACAAATCTCTCTCTCTCTAGATATATATATCTATGTATCTATCTCTACGTACACACACACGTATATATATATATATATATATGTGTGTGTGTGTGTGTGTATATATATATATATATATATATATATATGTATATATATATATATATTTTATATATATATATATAGGAAAATTATTTCACGAAAGTAACACGTGAAAAATATTTATGATGAATAAAACCACGAAGGAAAGGAAACAGAATGGTGCTGAAGCGCTTTCGTCTAATGACATCCTGAGAATGTCATTAGACGAAAGCGCTTGAGCACCATTCTGTGTTTCCTTTCCTTCGTGGTTTTATTCATATATATAATATATATATATATATATATCGTTGGAGTAGCGGTAACACTGATGCTTTTGAGAAAATGTAGCGTAAGCACTAGGGTCCTACATTTTAGCTGAACTCCAGCGCAACTCGTTACTCGCTGCTCGCTACTTTTAAGGTGAATAAAACCATTTTTGTTCTTATAGTTTACAAGGTAATAATATTACTACAAATAAAGCAATGGAAAAATTAGATTTGGGTCTCTAACAACGACGTGGGGGTGATTCGAAGTCTACCTATGTTATCAGCTGGAACGGGCTATATTTAGTTTGATCAGCAACGAAGACCTGATGCGATCGCATACATGTAGTCAAATTTATTTTATTTTATTTTAAATAAATAATGTGTATTTAACCGTTTCTATTACCTTTACTAGGGTGTGGTCAAAATGCAGCATGAAATAATCGAGTTCTACTAGCAGCGCTTATTCCAACATTATTAGCAATCAAATAAAAGAATTGTGAATTGAATCAGTCCAATTTTTCACTCTCTCACCATTCACCACGATAGAAAATGAGTAGTATGGGCGCAAAAGGATAGAGTGCAATGGAATTTAAAATGTTGCATAAGTTATGCAACAAAGGTGGGGAGGGGGGGAATGTTGTAAGATGTTATGCAACAAAGGAGGGAAATGTTGCAAGATCAACAAGGGTTATGCAACTTGGAGGCGGAGTAATCCCCCAAGAGAAAGAGAGAAGGAGAGAGAGGAAGAGAGGTGTTCGCCTGGCCAGAGCCAAGCACATATTAAGACTTCAGCCGAGCGGCCGTTGTCTTAATATGTTCCTAATCAGCCAGTTGGCTTATCTGGCTGAGTTGCCAGATTGCGCTGTTTATTTAATTAAAGCATATATTCTGGCTTAACCAGCCAGTTGACTTAGAAGGCGTAATTGGCTTGTTCAGGTGTACATTATTGAGTTGCCAGATTGCGTTTATTTATTTAATTAAAGCATATATTCTGGCTTAACCAGCCAGTTGACTTAGAAGGCGTAAATGGCTTGTTCAGATGTACATTATTGAGTTGCCAGATTGTGCTATCTAGATATTTTTCAACAGTTGGTTTCGAAATCCGTTTTAGAAAGCAGCCATTTGCTGGAATTAAATGTCGTGTACAACTAAAATAATTAAATAAAACAATTACATCATTCTGTTTATTTAGACGAATTAATGGATTCAATTTCACGAAATATATAGAAAATAAATATACTGTGGAATACATATGATCAAAAATAATAATAGCATAAAGAATACGAACGATGAATATATAATCAAAATAAATATACAATGGAATATATATGATAAAAAAATAGTAGCATAAGAAATACGAACGAGAAATATATAATCAAAAATATACAAAACGTTGTAGTATAACCATCAATATATTAGTACAGGAAAAAAAAATATATAGTTATATTAAATAATTCAATATATTGAAAATAATAATATACGAAACGTATAATCAATTGCATATTAATGGAGGAAAAAAAAATATATATATACAATTAATAATTAAATAAAAAAATATACATCAAAATACTTTATGTTCTACGGCGCAAAACGCTAAACTCACGTAATCGAGTACTTTGCACTACACGGTAAAACCGTCCAAGCAGTACTTAACCGCTCAAATTATACGGATACCTATTCTCGACATAAATGACTTTCATATCGTTCAATACTATTTTTGTGCCCACTTTACATTCGGTTGGCAAGTTATCTTTAAACACGGCTAGAATACAATCAAAAGCACGCACAAAAAGGTCATCGTTAACCACAACATCATTATTAAATACAAGTTTATAAACACTCCTTTACAATCGAGGGTTTTTCTCACCGTCCCGAGCTTTTCAATCTTGAACTCTTCTTCACAACGCATCGCGGCAATTGAAATAATCTTCAAGTCGTAACGACAGCTACTCATTATTTTGAGATACAGCTCTTCAGGATGAACATTGTAGGCAAGCTCTGCCCTGTACCGTTCAAGTGCTTTGTACCAAAGTTCAGGATATTTAGAAGCGTCTAAACCTTTTAAATATGAATCCAGCTCTAGACCATTCTCGCTTTGTTCATTCTTACATTCGAGCAGAGCGGTGTATGCGTAGTCGAGAACCGTGTCAAAATAAATCATACCCGTAACACGAGCGTCTAATATAGGCTTCAGCTTGCGGAATCCGACGATTTCAAACATTCTGTCGAGGATGAAACGGTTTCGCGTAGGGACAAGAACGTTATTATCAGATGCATTCTTCCACATCAGTCGTATATCAATGCATGGCTGATCGTTATTTATACACAACGTGCAAACAACGGCATATGAGGGGGCATCACTAATCTGCTCTCTTCTTGTACCTACGCCTGCAGGTATTTTATAACGGTTCTCTCCCCACTTCTCAACTATCACGAAGACTCTATTCATCTCCTCAACACTTAAATAAATAATATTACGTTTACCAGAGTATGCTTGGCTACAAGTCGTGTCAAGTACATAGTTAATGGTGTCGGTTTCACGCCTGAACACGCGCAATGACTTCGTCACGGACACATCGTACACGGCGTAGAGAATGCTTCTCAAAGGAAGTTCTATCGTATTCGCACTTCTAGTCGGTTCAAGCTCTGAGATGACTATGAGCTACAGGTGGGACGGATCGGCTCGACGGGCGGAGTGAGTCACGCTGATGAAACGCGTGTGTTTCGGAGGGGTGAGGTACACGGGTGGACGGCTCGCTGGGGGGGAGCGAGTCACACCATAAACTGCTGAAGCGTGTACAGGCTTCTTCGAACACTTGTGCCCATTATACTGGACAAACAGAAATTTCCGCTACATGAAGCAATACCGGCTTTAATGTTTTATCACTCACCAGACGTTCATTTCCACAAACTAAACATCTTCATAATCCGGTGCACTATTTGAGAGAAACATATGCCCATATTTATCCTTTTTGCTTAACAAGCGATACTCGTCTCTAAAGTCTGTGGAAAACTCATACAGCCCATTAGCCACGACCTCACTACAAACCTCGTCATGATATATATTAATATAGTATTAAAAATACTTAAGATTCTCCATGATGACAAGATTTACATTCTCAACCGTAAGGTACGAGTAGTCGGTATGATGTAACATGACATAATATCGCTTGTCACACTACTCATCAACGAGACTCACTGTCCATAACCGTTGCTTATCTTCTGAACGTGTTGCTTCTTCTACTTCGAGCTATATGTGAGCTTTTATAAAGGTAAGGTTTACAACATACTTCAATAGATCGTTTGTACTACGAAATCCTACAATGCCCTGGCCAGAATACCCGTAGAGTATTTGAACATCTTGGTCCTTCGCACGGCTTAATGTAGCCTTAAAAATATTAAAGGAAGGGGGCATAGGGAGTTTTTCAGTATCCATCATATCTTGGCACTTTGCCGAATACCACTTCATAAACGTTGAACACGCAATATTAAAGGTATCCATTACTATTTTTCGTCTATGCGGGAGAATACACGTCTGAGCTCAAGGGTATGCAGAGGTCAACTGAGCACGCTGGGATAGAGATATGATCAGGTAGAGGTAGTGGCAGAAGTCTCGTGACTGATCTTACAGTGGGCGGAGCTTAGCTTTTTACTGTACACACACACACGCACGCACGCAAAGGAGAAAATGAAACCTTAATTGATGCAAATATACGTGATAAAAACATATCATTATCAATACACATGTAAGGGGTTCCAAAAAACCTTAGCCCCCCCCCCATTTGCAGCTTACATGTTTACTTATATCGAAATAGTTTTTAGTGATTATAAAAATATATACAATTCTTTATTTATTGCAGGTATTAAAATTACTCTAGCTGATAAAGTGATAATATAATGGCTTTTCAATTAATTGGTGATTCGGAGAGGCAACGTGTGATAGATCGCATCCGAGCAATAACATTTCGGGAAGCTCGTGATGCAGGAGCCACCTTTATAACACGTTCATGGGTTGCCAAAAAGTTGCGAAGAAGTGAGGACTTCGTCAAAAGAAATTGGAATAAAACTTTGGATGAATGTGAAATAGATACAACCAAATCTGGGCGCCCAAATTTGCCACTCTCTCAGGAAACAAAGGACATCATTGAAAGCCGTGGTGAGATCATTCGACTGTACCGTCATAGGCAAGGTCTAAAGCCTTGGCATGAACTTCCAAAGCCAAGAAAAACTCAACTTAACATCGATGACAGAATGTGGTTTGCCCATTATCTTGAAGATTGGGATGTAGATGATTTCATGCATTTAGCTGTCTCCGATGAATTTTTTGTTTACGTAACACGTCGGCCTGACTACCAAAATGATCGAGTGTGGGCCACAACACCAGATGAAATCGATGACAATGAACATTATCGCGAATTATTAAAAAGTCCAGACTGTGTTGGTGTGTTTGTTTTGTTCACTGCAAAGAAGCTCATGTGGGTGCTGAAGCCAAATGGTCAGAGTTGGGATGGACAGTATTTTCATGATATTATTCTATCCCAGCATGTCATTCCTTTTCTAAGAAACCCAAACAATGTTATGGATGTCGATCAGGTCACACTTCTGCACGATAAGGCCCCCTGCTTTAAGGCATTAGCCACTCAACAGTTGTTGCGGAACCATGAGATCGATTTCTTTGGAAATGAAGAATGGCCAGGAAATTCTCCTGACCTGAACGTCTGTGAACACATTGGATCAGTTATAAAGGACAAGGTTGAATGTCTCTTGTTTCCAGAACCTGCAGCAAATCGATTTTCGAAGGATACAATGACGCAACACATTGACACTGTTTAAGCAAATTTGCGTAACGATCAAGATCTATTCACGTCACTTTTGGCAAGCTACCGAAAGCGAATTCAGGCTGTCTTGGAAGCCAATGGCGGGAACACCAAGTTTTAATTGTTTCTCATTAAATGCAGGATTAAATTCTCTTTTGTAAGGTATGTTTAGTTTTACTGTACCTCTAATGGTTTAGGCCATGGGCTGGGGGAGGCTAAGGTTTATTGGAGCCCCGTATATAAATACAATCAAGGATTAAGGTAGTCAAAGGGTACGGTATCATAGGTACCAGGCACCTGTTAACGCTTCCTATAGGTGTTACGGCATACCTTCGTGCCCCTAAGTTCCTTCACACACCCCAGTTTCTGCGCCCGAAAATTATGCCTCCCCACAGTCAGTTTGGGTGGCTGGTCACCCTCATCTTCCAAGCACACTAGATCCTTCAACGAGTCAAATTTTACGACTCGACGGTTCGCATTGTTAAGAGTGATACCCTTAGCCTTCACGATATACTTCATATCATCCCCTACCCTCACCCGTACCCCATAGGTTTTTGGCCCTGTTGATACAAACGACTCTGCGTATGCACCATCACCATACTCGTCCTTGATCTCATCAGTTAACTCTCCGAGGAATTCCCCAATAGCAGGCATGTATTCACCCTCCCTCGCTGTGAATATCACGCTATCTGTGTCAGCGTACAACACCCTCCGTCCAAGAGAGTGCAGTAGACCCCAAAGTTTGATGCGGGCGTAGGCCGTTGTGAAGCTGGCTACAGGTATGTTTGTAACCCGTGAGGTATCCGTGGCCAGTTCGGTGAAGTTGTACTTTATTATGTAAGTATTACCTACATTCATGATCTCCATAACCTCTTTATCGGGAGCGTTGGCATAATCCCAGACTTCACTATAACTTTGTGCCAAATGAACGTTCCCTTTGCCGGTACTGTGTGCAAACTTCCCCCAAAGACTGTTTAGGCACAAATTTGCACTAAAGCGCTTGCCAGGATTCTTAACAATTTGGGATCGGTCAAGCTGTATACCTTCATGGGCACGGTAACGCTGAATATGAGCTACTTTTTCATCTTCGGTATCAACCCCTCGCAGATATCTTGATGCTTCTAGTTTATCCTTCAAAAAAGCGTTTAGATATGGTGTGAAAAGGTTGGGTAGCTTCTGAATCCTCAACACCTCATGTATCTTCAATATTCTATACCCATGGTGAACAGCTACGGCCAGCTCAGGGCTTGTATATACACCTCTGATCTTACGCTGGTTGATTGTATGGTTACAATCACCGCTGTTCTCCTCTGCGCACTTCATGCACAGGGGAAACATGAGCTTGTGATCTATTACGACGGGTAAGATCGGCATCCATAAATCGCGAAGGAGGAGCACGTCTACGAAAGAGAGTCCAAAGTTGCGCTCATTCAAGTTAGCTGAAAACTCCTCGATGGATGGTATGGTGGGACTCACCATTTTTTTCAGGTGCACCTACGGGGTACAGATTGTCCTTCATCACGTAGGGGTATAAAGAGCAGAAATCATAGTAGTGGAGTTTCACGCCCTCCGTAGGCGGAAAGTATAGCTTGAATGGATTTGTGCGCCCTCCAAACAAGCTGTCACTGCATTTGAGGGGGTCGAACCCCATTGAACGTTTGATGGCCCTTATTTCTTCACGGTACTGGCCATCTGTTTCTATCCGTGCATCATACTCATGCTCCCAAACGATTTTGTGAGTGAACTGGGAGCCTATAAGTTTATCGCGGTTACGGGTCCATGCGAGACTGTCGGCCGGGGATCTTCCATAAAGGTCCCCTCTGACGGCACATTCAACGAGCGGGCATCTATGCCACCAGCAGCCGTTAAAGGAATACACAGTCTTCTCACCAGTGGGTGGATCCTCACTTAGGCCGTCAACCCAAAACACACGACCATTGACCTTAACGGGTACTTCACCCGTGTTGCGGGCGTGCTTTATGTATACCCCGGTCTGTTGCTGTATGTGTATGAGCCAGTAAATAGCCTTGTGCCTATAACTGCGGGGATTGTTTCTGTAAAGGTGTCTTTAGGCATGACGTTATTCTTGAACACTGTAAAACATAATGAGGCGATGGTGGTCGTGACTTGCAGCGGATCGCATTTGAAACGGGCTATGTACATCCTTCTAAAGTCTTGAAAGCATACTTTAAGTACACGTATGTCATTCACGCAATAACGTTCACATTCATCGGCTATATTGTATGGATTAGCTTCATTAAAACTGTTGTAGTAGCGGTCAAAATCTTCACGCTCACTATCACTCATGTTGGTGTAGTTAAAGTAATGTTTGGGGGGGGGGAGTCCTACGTAATTCAAAGAATCTTAGTGAGGAACTGTGTATGGGAAATACCCTTTTGAAACTTCAGCGGCTACGCTCATGACCTTGGGTAGTTTTGCTAATTTACAAGGTGTGAACAGCAGCGTGTCTTTAAACTGTAAATTACATCTTATCTGCATCTGTATTAGTTTGTTGCCTCTTTTCAAGGGATCACCTGTAAATATCGCAGACGACTCGTGTTCAAACAGCTCCTTCTAAAGGAACTGTGTCACAAATTCCGCCTTTATGGGCAAGAATATACACAGTCATGTTTTTTAACTTGTCCGCTAATTTGACAATATAGGATACAAAGAGTTTCACAGGGTTGCCTTGTGCAGTCGTTTTGAAAACGTTTGTCCGTTTTCCACATTTGTGGCACTCGTCACACTCGAGCTCCATGCACTCATCACAGATAGTCTGACTTACGAGTAAATGTGGAATAACCTCTTTGGTTTCAGCGTTCGTATAAGTTTCTATATCGTCGTACACAGTTACACAAGGGCTATTTTTAGGCTTAGCATCTTTCATATAACACATGACATGTAGAACAGTGAATTTCATCTCATTTATGTTTGAAATTCCCCCAATTATCTATCATGTGAAACATACCGCACTTACAAATCCTCATTTTCCTGCAAGTTCCATTTGATTTATGGAGTTCAAAGCAATTATCATTGAAAAATTTATGTCTACACACATTACATTCCCTCTTCTTGATTTCAACTACATGAATTTCACATTTGGGGCTTTTACACTGTTCACATACCATGTAGCAATCCTTACAATGTTTCACCATATCATCAGCAAACTAGACACATCCCTTACACAAAACATGACGCCTTCCATATTTTCGACTTTTATCATAACTGGCGCAGAGAGCCCTTATGTTACGTGTGGGGAGATACGATGTTCCTGACAATCCTAAAATAAGTAGAGGTCTTGTACGATCTCTCACGCTGCTTTTAAAAACATACACATTCCTACGACGATAATCCATTCCAAATACTACTATACGTGCATTCATTTCCTGCTCGGCCCTTCTCAATTCTTCAGGACCCATATTACACTCAAACTCAAGCTTACAATCTGAAGCCAGTTTACGGGCACGCTGCACAACCGTGGGCAGCCAAATTTTTAGCGTCCAAGTATTTAGCACAGTGACCATATGAGCTAAGATTATTGCTATAAAACCACAACCACGATCGACGTTTAGCTGCTTTTGTGTAAATAACCGGAGAATTGAAATTAAGAGTATAAGGTGTGGCACTATGACCCGCAACCCGGAATACT
The DNA here is from genome assembly GCA_023014485.1 of Bathynomus jamesi. Lineage (NCBI taxonomy): Eukaryota > Metazoa > Arthropoda > Malacostraca > Isopoda > Cirolanidae > Bathynomus > Bathynomus jamesi. The sequence goes on from JAJOZX010000128.1 coordinate 1,924,830, forward strand.
CTGTTAATATCTACCATGAAGTTGTCCATATTGAAGGCTGTACTACTTTAAGAGGCTTGCATTATACGGCCCAAGATATATTCTATGTCTACATCTGCAAACGTCTGAACGGTATCACTACCCAAAAATTGTCCCCCTCATCTGACCCGAACCTGAAGGATAACCTCGTCCGGACTTCACGTTCGTCGCGGTTCTGAAGGGCAAACTCCACAATACGTTCAAACACGCGTCGGAATCCGTTGCTATACAGGGATCTTGGGTCAACCCTGACCACGTACCGATTTCTAGTCAGGGCAGAGGTGGGGGTAGCGGTGCGCACCAACTCGAATGTTATACCATCCTCCACAGTATGAGAAGCTGCTGTGGAGGTAGTACCTGGAACCGAACAATGGGATATATTTGAGGAAGTTACTATTGTGGGGGTTGTGTTGTAAGACTTAGAGGGTTGGGGCTCTATTACTGGGAGGGTCTAACAACCGGAGCAATCTTGGCACGCTTTATACCTGACGTGGATTGCTCTTCATATGCTTCCGCTTTGAACTGTCGCATGCTACAGGTGTCGCTGGTGAGGGTTCGTCAGCGGGAAAGGGTTCTGTAGCTGCACGGTCAGCGGGTTCGTCGGTGATATCGATGATGGGGGCTGTATATTGTCGTCATTCACGGTTCTGTGGAAGAAGAAAAACAAAATATAAGGAACAGCACTCCAAATTTGTAATATTTTGTAAATGATCCACTTAGGGGTGTGACGTGTTAGAGATGGAATCTGTAGAAAACTCAGGTTCACAAGCCCATCCACATGTATTATATCTGGCCCCTACAGGATGTAGAAAAACTGTATTTATGCTTAAAATCATTAAAGATGAGGGGAAGATGTTCTCAAAATTTGTGTATAAAGTAATATGGTGCTATTCGACGTATCAGTCAGTGTTCAACGAGTACCAAGATGAAATTTTGTTCAACAAGGGTGTATATGACGTTAATTCGTTAAAAGGTAATGAGCATACAGTTAGTGTAATTGACGATCTCATGCTGGAAATGGACAAAACGTTTGCCGAGACATTTACAGTGTTCTCCCACCATCTTAACATAAGCGTATTCTTCATCAAACAGAATCTATTTTTCCAAAATAGATACATACGTGGTGTCGCTAAATACACAATATCTAGTCTTATTCGCACAACGTACAGATGTGTCACAAATTGGGGTATTAGCCAATCAACTGTTCCCGAATCAGCGTAAGGATTTTTTGGAAGTTTATAAAGAAGCTACAAGTCAACGTTACGGATATTTGTTTTGTGACCTTCATCCGCGAAACACGTTTAGGATGCTTCTAAGAACGAATATATTCCCAAACGAGCATGAAACGGTGTATATTCCAGCAGGACAAAGAGGCTAAAGAAATACCATGAATTAATAAAAATCTATCATCGACTGCCCCGGGCTTTGCAACAGATGTTTTTTAAAAATATCGACTCCGACTTTTTAAAATGCATCTGTGAAATCTGTCTTAATGTTATAAAATGTAATGTGCCAATGAAACCCCCAGAACGCTTACGTCGTTACAAGAACATAATACGACGCTCGCTCATAAAAGTCAAACTGTGGGAAGAAAAACGAATTATTGTACAAAGAGGAGTCATTCCTACCCATCTTATTTTCAGTTTTGGGTCCTTTACTGACTAGATTAATATAATGAAGAAGTGGTAGTGATTCCGCACGAGGTGTATGCTTCATTGCAAAGTTCAAAGATTCCAGACACGGCTCTAGAACCCCGTAAAAGTAGGCTTAAAAGAATGGAAAGCGAGTTGCTAGCCCTATTAAACAGTGAAAAGTCACCTGATGAGAAGATCTTGTACCAAGAAGTTCTGCAGAAATTTCTTCATGAATACGAAAATTATAAGAATCCGACAGAGATTCCCGTAGTTATTAGGCACAGCGCAGACGACTCTGAATATGAAAGCATAAGACCTGGGGTCGCGGCTAGAGACGACCAGTCAAAGAATATCGATTCGACCCTACAACATATCAAACATGTATTAAAACGCAGTCTCCCACATACTTTGAGGAATAAAGGCTTAAGTCTTTATAAGGAAGATTCCATTATAAGGAGGATCCCATTATACAGTGGACCGATACAGGTGAGGTTATTGTTGAAGGAACAAAGGTACAGGGCTCGAATATCGTTGACATCGTCCATGACCTGGTGAGAAAGTGAGATAAGTCCTCACCATCAGGATGGAATCATATTAAAGCTAGACTACAACAAATAAATGTCCACAAAACATTGATAGGAAATCTGAATAGGTTAAAAGACTTGGAGCAAGTCTCGCATGTGTCACAACTGAGTACGCCATCACCCCCAACAGTAGCATCTCTGAAGTGGAAAAGAAGAGACCAAGCAACAACGGCCAACCCTATCCACGTGTCTCTAAAATACGCAAATGGCTAACGTATTAAGAAGACGCTATTATGACATTTCTAGCCCAGCCTCCTATGGCGGTGTTGATAGACTGTATAGAGGTGTTTACAATGATGGAGTAGGGAAAAAAGATATTGAGAGGTTTTTGCGGGAGCAGGATGCTTATACACTTCATAAGCGGTGAGAAAAAGGTTTAAAAGAGCCAAGACAACAGTAGCATCGATTGACTCCATTTGGCAAGCAGATTTAACAGACATGCAAAGATACTCAGTGTCTAATGGTGGCTACCGCTACATCCTATTCATAATAGATGTATTTTCTAGATATCTGTGGTTAATTCCCCTGAAAAATAAATCGCCTGAAACAGTTCTTAAAGCCACCAAACCTTTGATGTTGAAAGAAAACAGGATTCCAGGCTATTTTCGTACGGACTTGGGGAAAGAATTTATAGGCCGAGCTTTTCAGAGCATGTTGACAGAGTTTAATATCAGTTACTACACTAGCAATTCTATACATAAGGCCTCTTTAGCTGAAAGAATTCAACGTACCATAAAGTGCGCATGCATCGCTATTTCCCACATAAATACACATACAGATATATAGATATTCTGGATTCGCTGGCCTCATCCTACAACCGTTCACACCACCGTGCGATTGGTACAACATGTAACGAAATTTTAGAAAGAGGTACACACACACAGAGCCTGAGGTGAGAAAACACTCGTAGAGCGCCACCACACTCTGCGTGTTTCAAGCTCGATGATTATGTAAGGTTGTCGCTTTCGGGTAATAAATTCGCGAAGGGATTTGAGTAAGATTGGACGCGTGAGATTTTTAAAGTTAAGGCTATGAGACCTTAAGACGAGAAAATGCTGTATTACGTTGAAGATTTGAATGGGGAAGAAATTGCAGGAGGCTTTTATAGAGAGGCGAGGACCTGCGGAAAGTGACATTTAATTTAGGAAAAAGCGTGTTTAAAATTGAAAAAATTTTAGGTAGCAAAGGAAAAAATGTATCTGGTGAAATGGCTAGGTTACCCAGAAAGCTTCAACACCTATATAAAAGCTGATGCAATAATGAACTTAAATAGTACGCAACAAGGCGCCTAACCACTTCTACGTCACACTTCCGTCCTCTTCTTCTCTGTCTGTACATCCTGGCAACACTCTGGCCAACTTTGTAACAGAATTCCAGGGTCCCATCGAATTAGGTCGTGATTCGTATGAGGTAGGAATATGCGAGATTCAATTGGCTACCAAGTTTTTAAGTATTGAAAATAAAGATTCGGTTTTTACGGTTCTTAGAGACCGGAATGAGTGTGAAAAGGCAGGTGTAACTCGGAACGAGACCATGCGTGCCACCCGGAGTGGGGAGGCACAGTATTACACTACATTAGTAACACTAGGCCCGGGTCATTATGGTGCGGCAGAGGATGTTGTGAGAGATTTGACGGTAGTTTAGAAAGCTCAAATCTTATGGATGATTTAGTATACGCAATCGTGAACAAAGATACCCCTGTACATACTCTGACCCTAAAATCAGAGGCTAACAGAAATATTAAAGAAAAAGGAGTGTTCAAAATTATAACCGAGGGCCGGTATGGTGCAGCCTTCCAAAGAGATATCTTTCACGAAACACAACATGACTTGTGCAGCCTAATGTATCTGCTGAAATTGGAGAAATTGAACGATGGCTATCCTCCCCTAGACATGTGCTATATTTACAGTAATATCGTGGAGCATCAGTTTGTCGGGAATACCCAGGCGCGTCTGATGCGCATTGCTCACATTTCCAATCGTAGAGGAAGGAGCTTCAGCATTAAGCATGACAAGCCTCATTATGTGAATGTCGCAACTAATCTATTAACCAATATCTCAATATACATATATATAAGAACGATTGAGGGAAAAGTTTTCCATTCGGTGACGGGAGCTTAACAGTGAAGCTGCACTTTCGTCGCACTGTGCTATAATGAACCTAAGGCCTTTCACATTCTATCGAGGGGTGAGATACCAGCGCGGGAGTGGGCTCGGATCAATTTTTTCAACCATACTACGTACGGCTGTCCCCTTGCTGAAGAGGGGTGCCAGATATCTCTGAAGGAAAGCGTTACAATCAGGTCTTAACACGGTAGAAGACAAAATGGCTGGGACTAAGGCTAAGATGCTCTAAAGTGCACAGGGGACGAAATCATCAAATATGCAAAGAGAAAAATGCGTGGTGGTGAGAAGAGGCCTGTCCGGAAGAAGAAGAAGAAGAAGGGGTTACCAGCACGTGGTGTTAAACGTAAGATGACATCAAGAAAGGAGTGTTCTAAGCGACTGAAACCTATGGTTGATCATTTTTTTTAATTGATATAAGGTAATGACATTGCTCTCAGGAATCATAGGCTGTTTCCTACTTGACGAGAGAGGTGCTACTATTTCTGACTGGTCATGGCCCGTTTCGTCAATCCGTGTAGTTCACAATGTTATAAATCGGAGCTGTCCCTCTTTGACATGCCCCCAACTGAAGTTTCTATTGAGCACAGTGAATTTATTGCAATTAATCCGTTAAACACCATTAGCTCCCCTAGTGCATTTATAGAATTTGATCCCCAGCTCAGGCTCAGCCCTTGCATTTTTGATCCAAGCTGTGTGCACATGTACACTAAACTAGGTATAGCAGATTCAGATGGAACGGATTGCGAAGACAAATACGTTGTATTTCCAGAAACAAACTTTCTACACTACATATTCAGTAAGTGTGACGTGTATTTAAATCAGGTCAACATCTCGGCAGGAACTGTTACTATCACCTACGAGCCTATCTGGAAAATGTCCTAAACTTTTTAAAAGAAGCGAAGGACACCTTTTTAACTGCCGATGGCCATTATCAAGCTAAAGACGAAAGTAGTATAAAGAACAAATTTAAAAATTCTAAAAAGAATATATATGAATGCTTCGGATGCCTGCATACAGACTTCCCATGTAAGGAGAAGCTGCTTGCGAATGGGGTCGATATGAAAATAAAGCTCCCTCGTACTATCCTGAGATGTGTTTAAATCTGGTGGCTGACCAAGAAGAGAGCGCAAAGCCCGTGGTGATTCATATTATGGAAACATATCTTCGCGTGCGCCGAGTGAAATTAAGCTCTGTTAAATAACTACAAATTGAAAAAAATTTACTACACGCCACAGTAAAGTACCCAGTTAACAGAGTACAGCTCAAATTATACACGGTGCCAGAAGGGCTGGCATCGAGCCAGATAGAAAACGTCGTCCTTGAATCTCTACCTAAAAGGTTATTAATTGGAATGCAGGAACACGTTTCTGTGAATGGTAAATATAAAAAGAACGCCTTTAATTTCGAAAATTTCGGCCTTAAAAACATAACCTTATACGTCAATGGAGTCGCCTTAGCGGGGACACTAGAAACGGATTATTCAACAGAAGCCGTGTTCCCGCTTTGCTCGAGAGCTTACAGTAATCTTGCACATCTTGCCGGTACTTGCAACGAGCTAGGAATTGGCGTAACACAGAAGGAATTCATCCAGCAAGTTAACCTTTACCCGTTTGACATCAGCTCGGACTTATCTTCTAGTGTAAACACCCACTTAAGTCCACAGCAAAGTGGAAACATCTCAATCAGATTGGAATTCTCCAAGCTGCTAGACGAGCCTATTAGTGTACTAGTATACCTCGAATCATAAGCTCTAACAGAGATCGATAGGTTTAGAGGTATAGTCACAGACTTTTAAAATGGATGCGAATACACTCTAGAGAGCAATGAATAGAGACCGAATCACACGCTCTAAATTTATCTGTGTTTTTGCGAAGAACGAAACGCTGAAGCTTCCAGCTACGAGACACTGCGGCGCACTTTTTCTAAATACGGATGTTAGCGGAGGTGAAGGGCTTCATTGGATCGCCATCTATTTTAAAAATAGTGAGCGAATTTTAACTCACTGTGGGTTCATCCTTGGAATAATACTATTATTGTAAAATTTCTCGAGCAATTGCAAATTTCCCAAATTATAGGGAGTCCTTACCAATTACAGGAGTACTATAGCAATACTTGCGGGATGTACTGCCTTTCATTTCTCGTGCATATGGCGCGTGGGAACGAATGTACAAAGTTTTAAAAATTATTCCATTTGTGCGACACCGAACGGAATGATGAAATGGTATGAAGCCAGTTAAGAAATCGTTTCCCGTTTGTACGCACTCGGTGTATTGTGTGAAGTTTTACGCCTATATATATATATATACAGATATATATATATATATTATATATATATATATATATATATATATAAAATATAACTTCAGTAATTGCAACAATATTGTCTAAAATATAAAATGTCTCCAATAATGTTAGTTTGTGTAGCGTTTAAGGACGAGTCTTATGCTCTGTAGCTTATTTAAAATGTAATGGATGCTAAGTCTGTAGCTATTTTTAAGTTGGATATAAATATATAATGTATAAAAAAATTGATGCCAATGTCACTCCTCTATGTGTAGGAAATATTGAAGGACTATTAGGTAAAATTGTGTTGGATACAGTAAGCGCTATTATGTACTATTTTATAAAACATTCCTCTTGGCTCTATCACTTAATAAATAGTTGAAGATACATGGCCTGTTCTTCCCCGACACACACACAAAAAAGAAAAACCTCATATCACTTCGTCGATGATACGACAATCGCTGGGCTGAGTGTGCAGCAAAACTTGTACCTCCGTTTCTAAATCCTCGTCCACGATTTGAGTTTCTTCAAAACTATTACGAAAAGTTTCTATAACACGCTCGAGTTCCTTATCGGTCCTTTAAGGAGAAAGGGCACGGTTATAGGCAGAAATTTTAAAATTATTTTTGGCCTGTTCATACATTTTTCTGAATAAAATAATTTGAAAATTCACTCTCTAAATACCTAATAGAGTACAAATACAATAATTTACAGAGCCGGAAGTACTTTTATCCTTGCTGGGCATGCTACGCATCGCCTGCCATTACCGGGCCCCGATCCCGGGACCGCTGGAAATCCCTCCCTTTAAAGTTTGCAGTAATTCATTCTTGGTACGAGTCAAAATATGGAGAAATTAAGGATTTTTATAAAAATAACACTTGCAAAGGATTCTTGATTAATATAATGCAGAACCGTATTAATCACTGAGATGAATGACACAAGAGATATACATATATATATATATATATAGACCGAGAGCGGTAATCAGATTAAACCACATTTCACAAATTAGTTTTTAAATTATTTTGTAATTATTAATTATTTTTACTTACATCTCAATGGTTTCCCCATCCGCTGGATCATTTTGTGCTACTTCAAAAATGTTTGCCACTTGTTGCGATGAAAATAATTCGTTCCGGTCGGAAGCTGCGAATATCAGCCTAGTGACTTCAACCCTGAAGGAAGGCAGGATAAAAATCACTCTTTTATATATATATATATATATATATATATATATATATATATATATATATGTGTGTGTGTGTGTGTGTGCGCGCGCGTGTATGGCTTACCTAAGATCTCAAACTTCAAACACCTGTGGTGAAGAATAGAGTTCTGTTTGACTATTTGTACTCATGATGGCTGTGATTGCGTGGTTATTCACGGGAAAAATAACAACTGGTATGGCCCAAATTTACCGTGGACCCTTTTATATGCGGCGCGTCGCTCCAGCTGTAGCCCGAGATCAGAAGGACAATCACCGACTCGAAGGCTTCCTGATTGCCGGGCAATGTCTCTGAAACGTCGCTATGTCATATATATGGTGGTTTTGAACCAATCAAAATGTCGTAGGCTCGATCTCACGCCCCATTCGTTGGGTGGAGAATTACTGATTGGGCGCCGATGCCTATTCTGAGTGCTTGTCTTTATCAGAATTGGTTTAAGCAGCCCACAGATTTTTTCAATTGATTTCAAAGATGTCATAAGCGTGTAAATTACGACATGTGGTTGATTAATTCCTTATTTTGTAATTAAAAACTTATTTAATTGCTTGAATTTGAAAATAAAAATTGAACATTAATTAGTATGTATTTTTAAAAGAATTTTAAAAGAAAATTCAATGTTTTTAAAATCTTCATTGAATAAATTTGACAGTTTTAAATAAGTTGAATTGTATTAAGGAAAGACTTTCGAGCTCTTTTTAAGTGTTTTAAAAGTAATTTGAAAGTCTTTTGATTATTTTTATTAAAATTCGCGAGATATTAAAGTCCTTTGAAGGATTAATCTCTTTTTAAGCTGAAAATTTTAATTTTAATTTTTTTACTTTTAAAGTTGTAAATCGTGGCTGCCCCTTTAAAGGAAAATCTTTAATAAGTGGAAAGTCAAATATTAGGTATCACGTGATAGAATGGTAGTAGGATAGATATGGGACTTAAATTTAATGACGGGTCTAGGTAGACAGTACACAGAGAAATGCATTTACCATACAAGTAGGTCAAGAGAGAGAGAGAGAGAAAGAGAGAGAGAGAGAGATAGACAGAGGGAGAGAAAGAGAGAGAGAAAAAGAAGTTTGAGTGTATTATTATTATTGTTAGTATTATTATTTTAATCCTTTTTGGGCCTTCGGCCCTATTTGGGGCCCCGCCCTGTAAGTCAGAAAATAGAAGGCAGAAACGAGAATAAAAATAATATAGTAAAGTCGAAGTGGAGATACATGCATATGCTTTCGGAACATCATATATATATATATATATATATATATATATATATATATATATATATATATACACACACACACGAGTGTATATATATAAATAATCCCTTAAGGCGTATATCTATAACTTAATCGCTGTTCACGTTTTTCAAAATTTATTTAAAAAATTTTCTGGCTTCATCTAATGAGGCGTCAACTTACTGATGGAATTTTAGTCTGGTTCACAACAGACTTGCGTCCGAGCATCTGAAAATTAATCCATGATGCAGATGAGTTTTAGTCCATTAGCCCACCTGCATTGGATAGGCGACAGGTAAAATCCTCCACAGAGAATCTAATCCGAAACGATGTGACCTTAACTCCAAATTTACTTTCCAAAGATCCTCTCCTCCTCTCTCTGAGGTTATGTTTGGGTGGGAGTAAAACCCCACTCCCCCAAAAATTCTTAAAGTAAACAGCCCTGAAGGTCGAACCCCATTCTACCTGAAAATGATTCTTTGGAACCCCAATAAACTTTTTCATTTTCATATAAAAGTGATTCTTACGTGATTCTTGTTGTTGTGACAAGAGCTTCACAATTATTCAAGACATTGTAAAACGAATGTATTTATTTTATCATTAATAAAGGCTGTTCAATGTTTCATTTTGTGGAGTGGAGGATATTTTTTTCTTTGTGGAGCGGACATCATTATATATATATATATATATATATCATATACCCCTGGAGTTTAGTGAATTGAATTTTTCAAGAGGGTATAATATAGTACTCCTGGATCGGAAGGACCGTTTCAATGTCTTGTGGAACCGTTGTCACAGCGCACGCCGAAATCTCTTTTCATTTAAGAGTTCGGTAGGTTTATTCTTCGGTTGCCAAAGAAACACGTCGGTAGTTATTCTTTTATTTAATTTAAGCAAGTTAATTTTCAATCAATTATATAGAGTCAAATTTATCTTCACAAAAAGTTAATAATATGAATATTTCTTGGTCCTTGTAGGTTATCTCCCCCCCCCCCATCAATTTTGACAGAATATTTTCGTTAAAACTAACGAAAATATCACGACTTAACCTAACCAATTATCAAGGGCGTACAGTTGATCTATTAGTAAATAGTAAATACTATTCCAGAAACAAACAATGTTATAATTAATAATATATCAACTGTACGCACTTGATAATTGGTTATGTTAAGTCGTGATATTTTCGTTAGGTTAGTTTTAACGAAAATATTCTGTCAAAATTGGTGGGGGGGGAGGATAACCTACAAGTACCTACTTCTTTTAATCTTAATTCTAATCTTATCAAATATACGTTAAATATTGCTTGAGCCTACAGCCTAACCTACAGTCAAGCTCCAAGCCCGAATTTCCGTATACACAACCGTAAACCCAATTTCTTAACGAACTGAATTTCTCTTCTTCAGCCCGGAGATCCCTTCTAAGATTTCAACCTAGTCCGTTCTGAATCTATTTTTCCAAGCTTCGGATTCCTCCTTATATACGATAGAGTTTAATTGTTGTTTTCATGCGTCAGAAGCACGTGATAGTCGCGTGAGACGCTTGAGTAATCCAGTTTCTCACGGTCGAACGGACGTACGCGAAAGGTCGCGTGTGCCTTCGAGCAAACCAGTTTCTCACGGTCAGACGGAAGTACGCGAAAGGTCGCCTGAGCCTTCGAGCAGTACTTGAAAGGGCATAAGACGCCTGAGGTTCTCGCACATGAAAGGTCACGAGTTTTGATTGTTCCTGTTCACAGGCCCCAGGCGGATCGCTATGTATAACATTTGTATATATATATATGTTATACATGTTATAATTTATAATCGAAGTAAAGCTGCGCCCTGATGACTATTATGTTTATGAAATTTCATTCATTCACTATTTCCCAAGTTATGTATGACTCGTTTCCTTCCGAAAGGAAGTCACGCGCAGTGACGCAGACGGTTTCTTTGATTTCACTTGGGAAAAACAATGCCCTCAGGTGACGTCAACCGCTTGCGTGATGGCGTAACCAGGTTCCGTTCCTTTGACTATATAAGAAGGGGATCAGCGCCCTTAAGGCAGATCTTTGGAGGAGGGTCTCCGGGCTGAAATGGGTTTCGGTCCGTTAATGGGAATTGCTTTTGAGAATTGAAAGATTAGGTATCAATTTAATGTCTGACCGTTTAAGAGAAAGATCGGTAGCTTGCAATTGATTCATATAAGTTTGGAGACTCAGAACGGAAGAGAGGGCGTCTTAGAAGGGGTCACCCTTATTTCACATCTTACAATGAAGATAAAGTAACATTTTATCATTATGAAACTTGTATTATTTTTATTATTATTATTACCTCCCTGTTCTATATAAAAGAAACATTTGATTCATGCTAATCCATTATATTTATCTCGCCTATATTCAAATTAAAAATCGTGTAAGCCGTTGTGTTTATTTTCTACTCTTTGGACTTTGATAACTGGGATAAAAGAAAAACACGGGCCCACACAGTACTCCTCGATTGTGGGAATACGAAGAGTAAACTATTTCTGCATCCAGGAGTGCTAAAGTAATAACCCTCTCTCGAGTAACATCCTGACCTTGCCAGAACCACGGATAGAGCCGGTTATTACATATATATATATATATATTAATATATATATATATATATATATATATATATAAACAAACCAATTTGTCTGTGGTTTTAATTCGGTTCAAGCCATCATCATATATTTCCTATATATTTTCGAATAAATGAAATTATTTCCAATAATTCGACGAAATAAGTAGAATGATATAGATCTACACATCTACAGAAGCTATGGCTAAAAAAGACCCTAAAATCCACTCTAATTTTATTGTTGGTATATCACATGCTGGCATGTCACAAGCGGGCATTAATCGTCAACAGACTCAAACTTCGACCATTACCCCCCATAGCTCCTGTTGCTAATTGTTTTATTATTTTAAACGACGTTAATATTTCTAAAATGCCTATCTAAACGGTTTTTAAACATATTAACGCTGGTACAGTTCACGACGGACGCGGGAAGATTATTCCATTTCTCAATTACTTTAAACATAAAAGTGTTTTTAGCAATGTTCGTAATGAAACGTCTACCACGTAATTTAAAACCGCTACTACGAGTGTTGCTATTATCGAAAATGAACAATTTGTCAAAATTTACGTTATCGATGTTATTATCGATTTTGAAAGCTTCAATAAGCTTCCCCCTTAAACTCCTAGTTTCGAGTGAATGCAAGTCTAACTCCTTAATCCTATCTTCGTAAGACTTTTGCGTAGTGACGGAATTAGTTTCGTGGGGCGTCGCTGAACCCTTTCCAACCTATCAATATCCTCACGTAAATACGGGCACCAAAACTGAACGGCATATTCTAAGTGAGGCCTGACTAGGGACTTGTAAAGGGGCAATATAATATTCTTCGATTTAAATTCGAAATTACGCGCTATGAAGCCTAACATCCTATAGCTTTTACGCAAGACTCCAGGCACTGGTTCCTAACTTTTAAATCCTTTGATACGCGTACGCCTAAATCTATTTCCTCGTCAACGCTCACTAACTGCCTGTCATCCATCGTGCACTTGTAATTGTTGTTACGAGAACCTATATACAAAACTTTACTTTCTACGTTAAACTGCATGTGCCACTTATCCGTCCACTCCATAATTTTATTTACATCGTCTTGGAGCCTATTTCTATCGTCCACGTTAACAACTTTACCACCTATTTTAGTATCGTCCGCGAATTTTGACACGCTACTGGTCAAACCTACATCTATGTCGTTAATGTAATTATGAATAGTGGGCCTAACACTGAACCCTGAGGAACAGACACCGCCACCTACATCCAGCCACCCCGATTCCCTACCATTAACAACGATCGACTGTTTCCTGACACGAAGCCATTCCTCTAACTAGTTAGCATCTGACCGCGTATACCGTGAGCTTTAACCTTCGCAATTAATCTTCTATGCGGAACTATATCGAACGCTTTTTTAAAGTCTAAATAAATAACGTCAGCCGCTCTATGCCTATCATACTCGAGCACTATTTCGTTATAAAACTCTAACAAATTAGTTAAACAAGATTTATGGCGTCGAAACCCATGCTGATTACTATTAATAGGCCGACAATTGCTTGCTACTGTGCGGCCGCCTTTTTTAAAAAATGGGCGTAACGTTAGCTAATTTAAAGTCTTCAGGAATAATTACTGCTTCCAATGACTTATTAAAAATTTTTGTTAATGAGCCTACAGTCTTCTTCTTCTTCTTCCGCAGCTTGTTATCCCATCTTTACATGGGGTCGCTGTTTTTGGTTCGTCTTCTCCACTCTCCTCTGTCGTATACCACGTCCTCCTCCAAGTCCTTCTCCCTGATGTCCGCCACCACACAGTCCCTCCATCTCGTCTTCGGTCTTCCTCTTCTTCTCCGTCCCGGCATCTCCATCTCCAGCACTCTGCTCCCCACACACTCCTCCTCTCTTCTCCTGACGTGTCCATACCACCTCAGCCTGGCTTCCTGCACCTTCTTAGATGCTTCCGCCACCTTCACTCTTCCCCTTATATACTCATTTCTGACCCTATCCCTCCTCGTCACTCCACACATCCATCTCAACATCTTCATTTCAGCCACATCTATTTTTCTTTCATTGCTCTTCTTCATTGGCACAGTCTCCATTCCATACAACATTGCCGGCCTCACCACTGTTTTGAATACCTTTCCCTTCAGTTTCACTGGGACCCTCTTATCACAGAGCACCCCTGATACGTCTCTCCAGTTCTTCCACCCCGACTGTATTCTACAGTTTATCTCTCTCTCTGCTCCCCCCTCTGCATCCACTGTTGACCCCAAGTATTTAAAATACTCCACCGTCTTAACACGCTCTCCACTCAATGTCACTTCCCCTCCTCGGTCCTGCTGCACATCACATCTCATATATTCGGTCTTCTTTCGGCTAATTCTCATCCCCCTACTTTCCAACGCTTCTCTCCAATTTTCCAACTGCTGCTCCACCTCCTCTTTCGTCTCCCCACTCAACACAACATCGTCTGCATACATCATGCACCACGGCGCCTCCCCTCTAATCTCGTCCGTCAACACATCGAATACCACATTGAAAAGGAAGGGGCTCAAAACTGATCCTTGGTGCAGACCAACTTCCACCCCAAAGCTCTCCGACACACCCACACTACTCCTCACCTTAGTAGTTACTCCCCTGTACATCCCCTTGATCAGTTTAACATACTTCTCCGGTACCATATTTTCCCTTAAGCATCTCCAAACTTCCTGCCGTGGTATCCTATCATATGCCTTCTCCAAGTCAATAAAAACCATGTGCAACGCCTTCTGCCCCTCTCTGTACCTCTCTGCCAACTGTTTCAATGCAAAAACTGCATCTGTCGTTCTCCTTCCCGGCATAAATCCAAACTGTTCCACTGACACTTCCGCTTCGTCTCTCAACCTACTCTCCACTATTCGCTCCCATATCTTCATTGTATGTGATATTAGCTTGATCCCTCTATAATTCGTGCAATCTTGTACATCTCCCTTCTCTTTGAATATAGGCACTATGATGCTGGTCCGCCACTCATCCGGAATCACCTCCTGGTCAAACAACTTCTGCATTACATCCCACACCAGATCCACCCCCTCATCTCCCAGTGCCTTCCATGCCTCAGCTGGTATCTCGTCTGGGCCAGTCGCTTTGTTAATGAGCCTACAGTAACGTCTTTCAAATCTTTCAAATGTCTAGGATAAAGAGCGTCAGGGCCTGGAGCCTTGTTAACTTTAAGTTTATCGATATAATGCTCAATCTCACCCTCGTAAACAGTTATGTCATTCAAAATAGTCTCGCTACTAAATGGAACGATATCGTCCACGTCGGGGACATTATTTACGTCTTCTACTCTTCTACGGTAAAAACTGTCGCAAAAAAGGTGTTAAAAATACACGCCATCGCATGAGCGTCGAAAGCCAAAACGCCGTTTGCGTCCACTAGATGGCCTATGTTATCTTTTATCGGTTTACGATTATTGACGTAGTCAAAAAACTTTTTCGGATTATGTTTACTATCCGCAGCTACAAGTATCTCAGAATTACGCTTATCATTCCGAACAGACCTTTTAACCTGACGTCTAAGCTCAATATATCTATTAAAGTTAGCTATCGTGCTATTGCGCTTATTAAGTCTATACGCTCTGTTACGCTCGCTTGTGAATTCACCTATTTCCCTTGTCCACCACTTGGAACATTTTATTATTTATTTATTATTTATTTTTATTATTCTATTGTTAGTAATAATAATAAGTCTTAATTGAAGCAGCAAGTGCTGGGTTTGTGTTGACGAATGGCGTATTTATCTCTTTATTTTTAAATATAATAATAATTCTTAATAATGTATATACAACAATTCCCTGACGAGGTATGAATACAAGAAATGATTCGATTTTTTCCTTGCGGGTATGCTCAAACATCTCAGCAGTGATATTTGTGGAGGATATTTTTTTCTTTGTGGAGCGAGCATCATTGATGCATATACACTATGCTAAATGGCTGGTTATGCCTTCTAAGCCAACTGGCGGATTAAGACTTCTAAGCCAAGTGCGGAGGTCAGGAACGATCATTATGCGCTTGGATTTCCAGGCGAAAAGATGCTCTCTCTCCTCCTCCTCCTCTCCTCTCTCTTAGGTTAGGTTTGGGTGTAAAACCTCACTTCCCCTTCATGCAGCTTGGGAGATAAACCACTCCCCCCTTGCTTGCATACATTCTTCCCTTTTTTGTTTGTGCCACCCAGAGTTGGCACCCATGAGGAAACTCAGGGAGCACCCAGGAGCAGGAGGGGGTTGGCATCTTACAACATTGTTCAACATTATATTGAAATTGCACTCTACCATTTTGTGTCATACTACTAGTGCTGGGGTGATCCAATGGTTGTTGTATTTAGTTTTAGATATTGCTTTTGATTTAAGAAGAAAGTTTATGTTCAGTATATCCCTCAGTGTCTCTGAGAATGTTTGAAATTTTGTTCCAGTGTCATGGTTACTTTCAGTTATTCTAGTCCAGTCAAAAGCTGTTATTTCTCTCAGGAACTTTAATTTGTTATTATAGCTGTAAGATCGATAGTCAACTTTTATAGTTTCTTTTGCTGATAAATGGGTGATTAGCATGGTGTATGTAGACAAATGATCTGTGTTATTTAATATAATTATACCGGAGATGCAGTGAAGCGGGTATGACACCCAGATCTGATCTAGCAGAATTGAATTTACTCATGTCATTGTGAAGTCTAGTTGTCTTTGTAAATAGCTAATTTAATGAAAGAAATTTAAATTTATCAAATGTACTAAGGCCTAAAGTTTGATTAAGTTATTAGCCCCATATTGAACGGTAATAGCGCACTGGGGCCTATACTGTATTTTATTTTACCTTGAAATATGGTATTTACCTTTAAAAAACTTAAGGAAATTGTAACTGTTTGAAAAATTAAGTAAATAAATAAAATAAAACCTTAGGAAACAGAGAACACCAACAAAAACAACTTGTTTCTTGCAATCTTTCAAAAGCCTATCATTTATTTAAAGAGCAGAATCCAGAGAAGATAGGTTTCTCCAAATTAAGATCAAAGGAGTGTGTACTAGCATGCATACTGTTTGTATCTGTAGAGCACACCAGAATGTAAAGTTGTTGATTGGCTCAAAGGTTTCTCAACCAAGTTCCAGGGAAAACATACCACTACATCACTATTAACATTGATTAGTATGTTTCATATGTTCCCCACCCAACAAGGAAAGTCATTCGAGGAAGTGTAACAATTGTCCAACGCCTGTTGAATTTAAAAAAGAAAAACACTTTCAACATCGCTTTCATGATAGTCTGACAGATTTTAGCAGACCATCACAAGTGGATATCAACTCTTTAAACATTTAGTTGACCTGTAGAACAATTCACTGAGACAGTTACAAACCATCTTTCAAAGCTTTTGCAGCATGATTTCATCACAAAAATGCAGATAACACACAACAAGTGAGGGATGAATTACTAATGGAAAATGCGTTCCTAGTCACTGAAGATTTTCCATTTGTGATGCAAAATGAAGCACAATCATATCAGTGGAACAGCTCTCATACAACAATTCATCTTTTTGTTTGCTAGTCATGACAGAAATTCTCACCAACTCTCATATGTTGCAATATCAGAATGTATGACCCATGACACTGTTGATGTTCATCTCTTTCAAACACATATTTTGGATTTCTTGACGGAGAAATTTAATAAGCATCCAAAAAATATATTATTTCTCTGATTGTTGTGCTATTCAGTAAATGAAATGCAAAAATTTTCTTAATCTTTGACAGTGAAGCAGAATAGTTTTTTTTGCAACTTCTCATGACAAAGACGAATCTTCAGTCATAATAATAATAATATAAAATATATTTAAATTGTTCAACACAATTCCTATCATTTTCTTATAATCAGAGGATGTCGCAATGGTGTTGCAAGTAAGTTCTGTGAAATTGTAATGGAAAAGCATTATTGTTATTTAGAATCAACGAAACTAAAAAGAATGGAAACTCTTACATAAATTAGCCTCGAGATGCTCAGCTTCGCAAATGTTTGCTACCCACAATGTCCCGAACTTTCCGGAGGTAACAAGATTTGCTCAATACAGTCTAATGCAAATAATTAAAAAATCAGCCAGACTGATTATCCAAGCTATTCATCAGTCCTACCATATGTCTTCTATATGGAATTCATGGCATAAAAACGTCTGTCTGTAGCTCCACTTAACTCCGACATTGCTGTACTATTTCTCATTAAGTGTATTTCTATCCTTAGTATTTGAATTGTAATTGTATTCTATTGTCAGTTCCTATTATTAATATTTGGGAATGGACTACGGTTATGGTCTGTCAGTAAAATTTCAAGGAAAAAGAAAAATGATTCCAATGATTTCTTTGTGGATTTACATCATCCATTCATTTCACGTTTTATTGTGAAATTCATCCCATATATATATATATATATATATATATATATATATATATATATATATATATATATATAAATAAAATGAGCTTCGTAGTATAAACATAACCGAAGATACGCTTAAATTGGATATATATATATATATATATATATATATATATATATATATATATATATATATATATATATATATGTCACAACCCTGCGATTTACCATTTCTATGGTTGAACAGTATCCATGTTTGTGCCATTAGAAGTTCGCTGTAAACAGCGAATGTCCCCCCCTTAGCTGTGCCTCTCTAATTCGTCTCCTTTGATGTCTCCCAAATAATGACTTATGCTGTACGTACAGAGTAAGTCACTCTGACGTCATAAAGTAACTTAGTTTCCTTCACGTTTCGATCACGTGCTTAGTACGAGGCTATCCTTAGTATTCAATGTATGGTACATTCTTTAATACTAATAAAAGCCTTACTATCTATAAGTCATTATTTATATGTTGTGTCCTGTCTGGTGTTACGCAATATAAATGTTATGCAACCATACTCATTCATACTCCATGTTCCTTCTTGACCGTTGTCCTTTACTAATTTTATCACCTATTACCTATTTTATTACCTATTACCCATTGTCTAGTTATTCTCTATCAACTTATCAGTCTATGTTTACTCGTGTCTATATTACGCACACAACCTATTGTGTGACGAATGATATGTGTACACTACCGTGTGCAGTCGTACATGTCTATTGACGATCATGATACGTACATGTATTCTTTTTGTTTTATTTTCTTTTTATTATTTCACCTCTCGCAAGTTGTCTATTATTGCTGAGACGAAAGCTCGAATTCCGATTACGTCGTCAAAAGCGAGCCTCTGAATTCGAACTCTTCTCTCTTGCCTCTGCTACCAATTTATAACGTTAAGATGTGATGTTATATTATTATAATATACCATATTGTTCCCTGCCAGGCTACTGGTTAATCTCTACATAGTTACCCACGTTCTCATTATCTGTACTTACTACTTCTACCTAATTGTCATTCAAATTCCGTTACTTATGTCTTACGTTATCATTAATGTCCGTGTACTTTCAAATGAAAAGTACACCGTATCTTTTCTCCGCTTTCCTCATCGCTGGCTAATTAGACTTACAAATTATGATAACCAACCATTCCTCTAATAATATTAGACATAATTTGGCGTAATCACTGTTAACTATAAATATATATAATTGTCGTTAATCCCCTTTAAATTATAAAACAACGGAGAACTCTCCTTCATTATTTAACTTGTGTTACCTATTCAGATTACTTCAGTATTAGATATGTCAATTAACAAATTGCTAAAATTGTAATTAACGGTAATTAATGTATGTAATATAATGTAATTTATGTACTTAATGTACTCTGTACATGTCGGTCCCCCGACATTATGTCGCCACCCAAAAGTGTATACCTTACAAAAATTAGTATCTTTTTTTGTTAACTTTTTGCTTAAATTATGCTTAACGTCAGAATTCTTTAGCTCTCCAGCTAAAGTGGGAGCTTAACCTTCGACTGCATTCCCCCAAAATTGAAGCTTATTTATTTCTTGTATTGTAAATTAAATCATTCCTGCCTGAGCTCTTGATACCAGAGGTTGCACCTCGCCCCCTTTTAAATTCCTGTCTGGCCCGTTGTTACCAGAGGTGGCTCCTCTCTCATCTTAAATTCCTGCCTGAACCTTCACCTGAGGAGGCCGAGCCCCCCTCACTTTAAATTCCTGCCTGAGGCTTAGACCAAGGAGGCCAAGCCTCCTCCTTTTAAATTCCTGCCGTAACTCTTACTCGAGGAGGACAAGCCTCCTCGCTTTCAATTCCCACCTTAACTATTGAGAAATGGGGTCGAACCTCTACCCCTGTAAACTCCTGCTTGAGCTGTTGTTGTAAGAGGTAAAACCTCTCCCCCTGTAAACTTCTGATTATTTATCAGTGCCTCGTTCTGTATAAACTTTGTAAATAAAAGAATTTATGAGTGAACTAAAACTCCAATTTTTGAAGTGAAGTGTTTCTATTCATCCCTTCGGGAAAAAAAAACAAACTTGGTAGGAACTATTTATATTGATACTCGGAAACTCTCGGCCAAGGCCGAGCTTACCCAACAAAGGACCACCTTCGTTGGATTGTCCAAAGTGCATTAACCCTAAAAAGTCGCAAGCGGGCAGAGGCTCGCACAACGTATGCGCGAAACTGGAGGCCCGCACAACCTATGCGCGACATATATATATATATATATATATGAAAAGAAGAATCAACACAACGGCAAACATTTTCATTTATTTGTACATCAGACGTTTCGACAAATCTTTTGTCATCATCAGTGAGTTAAGTCTTAAAACCTTAAAACAAAATTGAAAAGTGAAAGTTACATCAATACAATATTAAAACCATTAAAATTAAAACCTTAAAGCAAAATGAAAATTGCATCAATACAAAATTAAAATCATTTAAATTTCATCACTATAAAAACTAAAATTAAATTAAATTTCATCACTATAAAAACTAAAATTAAATTACCTCAATAGGTAAATACACAATGTTTACATCCACCTCCATACTTGGCAAAGTCTACGGGAATACTGGATGGTCAGAGGATTAGAAAGGGTATATCTGTGAAAAACGGTTGGTTAGTTCAAAAGAGTTGTAATTTGTAGGATGAGCTATTATTATTAAGGGAGGGTTTGTTTCTATAGATGTACAAAGATTCTAAAATTCGGAGTTCTGTACGGTTATTGGATCTAGTTAAAATTTCAAACTGAGTTTTGTGAAGGGGATGGTCGTTTTCATTACTATGGTTTCTAATTGCGGATTGTGGAGGGCTACTGAGGGGACGGTTGGTACGGACTGACAAGCCCAAATGTTGAGAAAGGCGCACCTCCAGTTGGAGTTGAGTGCTGCCAATATACGCAGCCTTACAGCTGTCGCACGTGTATTTGTAAACAACATTGGGGCATACAGTTTTGGGGAATTCATCTTTGAACTTTAAAAAATTTGATAATTTAAGTGGGTTGACGAAGGCGAATCTAAAATTTATTTGGGGATAACTAGACTTGAGTAGTTTGGACAATTCACCTCGAATACGCAATGATAAATAACCATAAAAAGGTAATTTAATATATCTGGTTTCTTTTTGTACTGTAGTTATGGGGAGTTTAGTATCAAAAGTGTTATTTAAAAATTTCTTTAATTGGTTATCGAATAGATGAGAAGGGTAGTAATTGTTAATAAAGTACTGTTTTAAAAATTTAAATTCTTCGTTTACCGAAAAGTAATCCGAACAAATACGGTAACTTCTTGTTAATAATGTTACTATAGCACTAATCTTATATTTATAAAACATACAACTTAAATAATTGGTTCCCAAGCCAGTAAAAGTTTGTTTCCGAAATAGTGAAGTATGGAACTTATTATGGGCCCGTTTAACTAAAACATCCAGGAAAGGTAAACTATTATTTGTTTCGTTTTCACACGTGTACTTAATATTACTATGTCGTTTATTAAGATAATCAAGAAAAAGTTTTACGTGTGAAGGATGGTTAAATATTAAGAAAGTGTCATCCACGTATCTTCTGTAATATATGGGTTTAAAACTACTAGGACAATTTTCCAACCAAATTTCTTCGTAATGGCAAAGAAATGCATTTGCTAGTGTTGTTCGGATTACTTTTCGGTAAACGAAGAATTTAAATTTTTAAAACAGTACTTTATTAACAATTACTACCCTTCTCATCTATTCGATAACCAATTAAAGAAATTTTTAAATAACACTTTTGATACTAAACTCCCCATAACTACAGTACAAAAAGAAACCAGATATATTAAATTACCTTTTTATGGTTATTTATCATTGCGTATTCGAGGTGAATTGTCCAAACTACTCAAGTCTAGTTATCCCCAAATAAATTTTAGATTCGCCTTCGTCAACCCACTTAAATTATCAAATTTTTTAAAGTTCAAAGATGAATTCCCCAAAACTGTATGCCCCAATGTTGTTTACAAATACACGTGCGACAGCTGTAAGGCTGCGTATATTGGCAGCACTCAACTCCAACTGGAGGTGCGCCTTTCTCAACATTTGGGCTTGTCAGTCCGTACCAACCGTCCCCTCAGTAGCCCTCCACAATCCGCAATTAGAAACCATAGTAATGAAAACGACCATCCCCTTCACAAAACTCAGTTTGAAATTTTAACTAGATCCAATAACCGTACAGAACTCCGAATTTTAGAATCTTTGTACATCTATAGAAACAAACCCTCCCTTAATAATAATAGCTCATCCTACAAATTACAACTCTTTTGAACTAACCAACCGTTTTTCACAGATATACCCTTTCTAATCCTCTGACCATCCAGTATTCCCGTAGACTTTGCCAAGTATGGAGGTGGATGTAAACATTGTGTATTTACCTATTGAGGTAATTTAATTTTAGTTTTTATAGTGATGAAATTTAATTTAATTTTAGTTTTTATAGTGATGAAATTTAAATGATTTTAATTTTGTATTGATGCAATTTTCATTTTGCTTTAAGGTTTTAATTTTAATGGTTTTAATATTGTATTGATGTAACTTTCACTTTTCAATTTTGTTTTAAGGTTTTAAGACTTAACTCACTGATGATGACAAAAGATTTGTCGAAACGTCTGATGTACAAATAAATGAAAATGTTTGCCGTTGTGTTGATTCTTCTTTTCATCTGTAAGCTCCGTTTCCCTAAGGAGAAGTCAATAGTATAATATATATATTATATATATATATATATATATATATATATATATATATATATATATATATCCAATTTAAGCGTATCTTCGGTTATGTTTATACTACGAAGCTCATTTTTATTTAATATAATTTGTCTATTTATGTTCTTTAACTTTTCCCTTATACACTTTTCTCCTATTCCTCAAAGAAATTTGAAAATACTAAAAAAAATAGGAATTTTTATATATTTCGTTGAGTTTCTCAACTTTAGTAGCACCATTTTAACATTTCCATTTGTTTAGATTTTCACAGATTTAAATTATTTCATAATTATATTATTTACGGTTTGTTATTTATAATATATTACATTATAATTTATATTTTTCAAATTATTTGATTGCTTTGATAAATTTTTATATTGAATCTGATTCGCTAAAAATATTTACAGTCACTAATATAGTCTAATTCTATTCCAACGCACAAAGCAAAATTAGGCATGACTCCCATGGCAGCGAATGAATCAGCAAAAAGGAAGACAAGGAATTCTCAACAGCTGAATCCAATCTTTGGATCACCAAAGGATCTCTCACTGATTTATTTGCCTTCGTCCGAAGATATACTTCAGTGTTTCTTTCATGTTAGACAGGGAAGAATTAAGTCAGGCGAAGCTAATCCAAACATTTATGTTGTTGCTACAGTCGTTGCTCAAAAAGTAAAGACTGTATGGGATCGTGTTTCTATTCCAACTAGCCATCATAAGATCATAACGCAGCGCATCCAAGGTTTGTACGAAAAATATCAAAATGTCTTGAAACAATTCAAAGGGCGGAAAGACCAAGCATCCTATCAATCATTGTTTCACAAATTTAAACTTGACTCACTGAAGCTCTTTGATATAGCTTCTCGTAAATGTGAAGACTTCCTGACATGTGAGAAAGATCGAAAAGTTCCTGTTCTGGAAAGGGATTTCATTAATGACCAACGAACGTCTCGAAAAATGATGATTGGGTCCATAGATAAAGTGGCCACCAAAAAGATGGAAAAAAAGAAAAAGGCTTCACGAAAGTATGAGGAATATACTGTAAAGCACGGATCTCGAAAGGAATGAAAGAATTTGATACTACTGCAACTGTTTCGTCAAGTTCCAGCGAAACGAACTAAAGCAGTGAGTCGTTTAAACTCACGACAAAGCCATTAATTAATCTTGGACCTTCACAAAAGAGAATGCGGTTGCCAACAGTAGGTAGAGAATGCGATCGAAGAGGAATATCTGACCGTACTGGGGCAGCTCTTGCATCTGCTGTTTTTCAGCTTCGACAGAAGCAAGATAAGACGAGAAAAGAGCAAGATTAGAAAAGATCTCTCTGAAGATGCCTCAACTTTCAGTTTAAGTGATCATGTTATGGGTCTCTAATTTGATGGAAGGAAAGATCGAACAAACGTTATGATAATGAAAGGTAGTAAATATCATTCTAGGATTACTATGGAAGAGCATATTGTTCTTTTGAAAGAACCAGGCTGAACTTACTTAAGCCACATATCTCCAGAATTGAGCATAGCAAAAAGCATTTATAAAGGCATTTTGGAGTTCTTGG
Source organism: Bathynomus jamesi (assembly GCA_023014485.1). Classification (NCBI taxonomy): domain Eukaryota; kingdom Metazoa; phylum Arthropoda; class Malacostraca; order Isopoda; family Cirolanidae; genus Bathynomus; species Bathynomus jamesi. The sequence continues at coordinate 1,949,224 of JAJOZX010000128.1, forward strand.
GATGCAAAAATATCAGTGCTAGAAATACTGTTGCCATTGGCTGTGATGGTACTGCAGTTAATACTGGACTAAAAGGAGGCATATTAAAAAATTTGGAGCAGAACTTAAACAAACCCTTTCACTGGTTTATTTGTCTCTTTCATTTTAATGAGTTACCATTGAAGCATTTGTTAGAACACCTCGATGGACCGTCCCATGGTCCACGAAAAATGTCAGGACGAATTGGAAAAGCATTAAAATCTGTCCACCAACAATAGCTAAGTTTGAAGCCGTGGAAGGAAATCCTCTTTCAATTACTGATTCTGATGATCTTAGTACAAATCAATTGTACCTCTATAAAGCTTCTCAGGCTATTACTTCTGGGTGTTGCAGCAATGACTTAGCAAATCTTCAACCTGGGCCAATGGTCCAATCCAGATGGTTGACTACTGCTAACCGCATCCTGTGTTTCTACATGGGATGTGAAAATCCGATGGATAGCTTAAAAGTGCTGGTAGAATACATCGTCAAAGTTTATGCTCCAATGTGGTTCACAATCAATACAAAACCTTTGTGCTATGATGGACCTCATCACCTGTGGCAGATAGTAGCTTATTGAAGATACATAACAAAGGAGCTTAGAGATATTGTTGATAAAGTTATCATTCGTAACACCTACTTTGCGTGTCAAGAGAACCTTCTTCTTGCAATGATTACTGATAACTGGCCAAACATTCGAAAATTGGCAATACGAAGGATCGAAGTAGCAAGATTTCAAGCTGAAAAAATGAAAGGCATTCGCGAGTTCAGTGTACAGAAGCTAAATTTTCATGCACTTGAATACAATGATATTATATTTTGGACAGATAGCCCATCAGGCTTGAGCCGCCATTGACAAAACATTTAACCAAAGAGGAGTTGACATCATTGGCTGAGAACACTAGCAAAAAAAAATTAAAACTTTCAATTCCCATGTCATACACAAGCAGTAGAAAGGAGTATCAAACGTGTAACAGAAGCGGCAAGAGCAGTTTATGGAAGTGAGAGGAGAGATGGCTACGTTAAAACCAAAATTGCATCTCAAGCAATAATGAAATCATTTGAAACGAAGAGAGACTACAAAACCGAATAATAAGCTTTTTAAATTATTGTGGTGGGAGGGTTAGGGTGGAACTCAAAGAGCAGCCACCTCTACGTGGTGAGTTCTGGGTAATTTAAGCCGAGATATGCATGGTTCGTATCTAGTTTAAATTAGCGGAGAGCTGCTCCAATAAACCAATATAATTAAAGCTATGCAGCTATTTTATGAGCTTCTAAAAGAAAACTGAATCACTGAATAACACTTAACATCAACCAATCAACGAAAGCAATAAAAACTCCTATTTTTTGTTAGTATTTTTCATGAAATACCAAATTTTCCAAGATTGGTGTGGGATAGGAAAAATGTGTATAAGAATAAAGTTAAAGAACATAAAAAGACAAATCAAATGAAACAAAAATGATCTTTCTAGCATAAACAAAACGGAAGATACGTTTAAACCTTTGAAGTTTTTCCTTAATTTTTTGGGGCACCTGAAAGGCAAAATCTTTTACCTCTTTGGGGCCGGTGAAGTTGATGTCGCAGGTACCTAATATTTTGCAGATTTCTTATGGTACCACCGACTAACTTTTGGATGCCCCTACAAACTGAATTCTGAAAAAAGTTTTGGATCACTTTAACATATTGCTTCCCAAAACATTTGGGAAGCAATATGTTAAAGTGATCGCTCCTGGGAAGCAATATGTTAAAAAGAGAAAGGTTGGTTGGTTAGAAAGAGGTTGGTCATCTAGGAGATAACCTACCGACCGTAAACAAAGCTGTAAATGCCCTAACCGGGCATTCTTTATATATTTAATGTAGGTTAACTGAATGCCCGGTTAGGTCAACTGTACGCTCTTGATGATTGGTTAGATTAAGTCGTGATATTTTCGTTAGTTTTAACGAAAATATCACAACTTAACCTAACCAATCGTCAAGGGCGTACAGTTGACCTAACCGGGCATTCAGTTAACCTACATTAAGTATATAAAGAAAATGAAAGGATGCAAAAAGGAGCTACTCAACTCGTACTTGTGGCAAATGATGTGGCGTGACCGATTCTTCCGAAATCCATTTTTTACTTTGTGTGACCATATAGAGCAACAATTCTAATAAATTTACTTTCAATCTAATATTTTAACATGTTATGATTTACTTTTTACACGTTTTCAATTGCTCCTATGTTTAGGTTAGGTTAGTTCGCAGAGATTATTTATACATTTATAATCTCACATCACAACGTTGGGAAGCATTCAAAAGGATATCAACCTGTTTATTATTATTTTGGATCATCTGAAGATCAGGGCCCCCATGTATTCTTGTTTTTTGCTTTACAATACCAAATATAATAATAAATTAAATTGAATGCCCGGTTAGGGTGATATTTTCGTTAGTCTTAACTACGATATCATTTGGTAATTGAGGTTGGGGGCCCTGATCTTCAGGTGATCCATTATTATTATTGTTATTATTATTATTATTATTAATATGTATCTAAGAGAGTGTGGCTGCGGTCCTCCGTATTTAATAACTGAAAATTTTTACAACTGAAATTCTGGATCTGGTTTATATAGTTCATATATGATATTTATGTTATGTTATGTTATGTTCATGTTTATGTTATGTCTTCGAGTTGCCGGTGGCCCCAATCCCTTGAAAAAATTTTGTCTATTCAAATAGTTTTCGCTAAATTTCATAGTGTGACGTCACATTATTTTTATTTATTTTTTTATTACATTTTAAATGAAAACTCATGCACGAATTAAGATTTTATCTAAGATTAAAATTTTGTTCTACAAACTTTTCAATGCCATGTTTATAAAATTCAGGCGGTTTTGAGGCAAAAAACGTACAAAGACTGGTGTGCAGGTCATCTAAAGAAGTATACCGTTTCTCGTCAAGATAGTTTTGCAGACTCCTGAAGAGATGATAATCTGAAGGCGCAAGGTCTGGAGAATATGGAGGATGTGGAAGTTTTTCCCACCCAAGCTCCTCAATTTTTGCAAAAGTGATCTGAGCGGTATGAGGACGTGCGTTGTCGTGGTGGAACACGATTCCTTTCCGATTAACCAAAGAAGGTCTCTTTTCTTTTAGTGCAGTGTTCAATCGACCCAGTTGTTGACAGTAGACTTGAGCGGTGATTGTTTGGTTGTGTGGTAAGGTTTCAAAGTGTATTACACCACCTTTATCCCACCAAACACTAAGCAACACCTTCCGAGGGTGAAGATTTGGTTTTGGCTGTGGTGTCGCTGGTTCTCCGGCACAAACCCACTGTCGACGGCGCTTAACATTCTGGTACAGTATCCACTTTTCATCACCAGTCACTAAACGGTGCAAAAATGGATCTTGGAGTTCACGGGAATGAAGAGCTGTGCTAATGTTTACCCGCACCCTCAGATTGTCGACCGACAATTCATGTGGCACCCATTTTCCTAACTTAGGCACTTTCCTGAGTTGTTGCAAATGTCGATGGATGGTGGACGGGGATGAATTGAGTTTCTGGGCCAATTCTTCGACAGTTGTTGAACAGTCTTCAAGTGCGGCTAACAGCAGATCATCATCAAACTCAGCAGGGCGTCCAGAGCGTGCTGCATCTGTCAAACAGCAGTCACCATTCCTAAACTTTTGAAACCATCTTTGACATTTCCTCACATCCAGAATATCGTTGCCATAAACGTCCTGAATGTTTCGCGTTGCTTCAGTAGCACTATTCCCTTTTTTGAACTCGTAAAGCATTATATGCCTGATATGTTCTTCTGATACCGCCATGTTTATGAGGCATAAAGCAAAACACACGTCTTCACTGGTCAAGGTCTGTAAAGTATGTAGCGAAACACGATAGATCTCCTCTTAGATATAACCTTCGGAAAATTTATGCTTAAACCGAGTATGACTAATTTAAACTTAATCTATCGTAAAAAACGACATTACTTATGGGATGACCTGATATTTCGAATAAGTGTATATTAAATAATTTATTCCATGTTAAATAACTCGACCAAATAAACAGAATGACGCAGTTGTGTTTTATTTTTCAAAGTATATGATATTATTTGATTTAATTATTCTTCACCAAAATTAACGGCACCACAAAAGTTAATACATGCATTGCCTTCTAGGCCGACTGAAGCTGTCAAGAACTTCATTATACGGAGAACTTCTCTCCATTAAATATATACAAATTAAATAAATAGCGCAAGTTCAAAAGGGACCCGCCCAATTTTCAATCATGTTTCACTCCTCATTTGTCCCGAAGTAATCATACATAACATTAATTGAAAAAAAAAAAAAAAAAAAAAAAATATATATATATATATATATACACACACATATATATATATATATACACACATGATATCAGTCTGATGAATGGCAATGTTGCTCCCCCTGCACGATTGTGGCTTGAAGAATTAATCTAAGGAAGCCCGTGAAACCGACGGAACGCTGCAGGAACGAGCCGGAACGCTGCGTTAAAAGAGTCATGAAATTTTTCCCTACTCAACATCTCGTCAGAGAATGTTTGTTTGTTTGTTTCATAAAGGAAGGTGTGGAGTAAAAATTTAAAATTTTTTCTTTTTTCTTTTTTCTTTGTGGGCCGAGCATCTATTCCATTAATATCTATATACATATTCCTTCTGATTAAGCCTTCTAAGCCAGATTAGCCAACTGGCTGATTAAGACTTCCGAGTCAACTGCTGAGGTCAAGAGCATCAGTATGCGTCGAGATATGCCAGCTAAACGATCTTCTCTCCTCCTCTCTTCTTTCTCTCTCTTAGGTTACCTTCCTAGATCAGGTTAGGGTTATTCTCCCGTTCCTCCCTTCAACCCCCTCTCTCCCTCCTCCCCCATGGGTGCCAACCCTCTCCCCCTTGCAAAATTGATTAACATTGTATTGCAATTGCACTTGGCCTTTTCGCGGTCATACTACTAAGGTCCTTAGCAGTAACAAAGATTCTTGGTGACATTTCGGAAATCGCAATTCTGAGGAATATTTTTAGTGGCCTTCCTAATCTTAGTAAGGATGGAACAATACCAAAATACTTCCATTCCTTGATGATATTCCAGATCGTTGTGACAGGTAGGTTGAAACGATTATACATTTTCTTGTAGCCTTTTCAAGACTTATGCACGTCGATATTCTTCTGCTTCATGCTTTCTGAAAGCTTTCTTAAATAACCCATCATTTGTTTGACATTCGTTTGTTTGACATTAAATTAGAAAATTGAGGCTTTCATGCTTCAGATGTTGAAAGTATACCTGTTAAATTATATTTCTAAATCTAAATAATGCAAGGAAGTGAATACGAGTAAATTTTAATTATGACTGCAGACCTCCTCTATGATGTGGTCGTTCATTCTGGAAGTTCTACGTGTTACTGATTTGAAAGATGTTTAAACTTCTGTGTTGCACTCTTCAGAAATAAACATCATCATCCGTTTTTATGTTTTCAATTTCCCTTTATTCCTTATTTTATTCTAAAAATATATAACAGTATAATTATACATATTATGTCTGAACATTTATACTTTTCTGGATGCATCACAATTCAAACATTTTCAAGAATTTAATAGGGGTGCCGAAAGTTTTGCATACAATTGTGTGTATATATATATATATATATATATATATATATATATATATATATAGGGTCCGCCAAGAGAAGTGTAGGGATTTTATATATTGTTTTTTCAGACAAGATTAAGGGTTAGAATTTTCCTGATGAACAGGTGGACGATCGAAGAGCGTTTTCTTATTGTTCATCGTGAAAATTCTAACCCTCAATCTTCATTCTGAAAAAAAAATATATTTTTCATTAATACTTTGGAAAATATAACCACGAAGGGAAAAGAAACACAAAGGGGTGCTCAAGCGCTTTCGTCTAATGACATCCTCAGGAACACTGGAGTGAAAGGACAGATCAAGGCAATATATAGGTTACAAAAATAAACATACATACATACATACATATTCATATATATATACATATATATATATATTATACACACATTTACATATATATAGTAAGCATAGAAAAAAATTGTGGGAGGAGCAAACATTTGTATGGGAGATTGACACTTTTAGCACTTCAGCCGACATTCAATATAAATTCAAATGGCTTGTTTATGAAACAGGTCACAAAAGAATAAAGAAATAAAAATAAATATAAATATAAATTGAGAAAAAAATTAATTACAAAATAGTGCCTTAGTGATATATATGTCACAGCCTAAATAACCATAAAGAAATAAACCGGCAAATAAAAAAACCACAAATATATATACATACATATATATATATATATATATATATATATATATATTATATATATATATATATATATATACATACACACATACACATAACATATATATAGTAAGTAAAGAAAAATTGTGGGAGGATAAACACATTTGTATGGGAAAAAATGACACTTTTAGCACTTTGGCCGACCTTCAATATAAATTCAAATGGCTTGTTTATGGAACAGGTCACAAAAGAATAAAGAAATAAAAATAAATATAAATATAAAAAGTGCCTTAGTGATATATATGTCACAGCCAAAATAACCATAAAGAAATAAACCTATAAACTCTCCAAATGGCTTGTTAATGTTTTGTCCCCCATTCTTGGAACTGTCTCGGATTCACACGTAAAAAATTCCATGGATCTCACTGAAAAATTGAATAATGTTCGCATTAATACCAACGATAGATTGATCAGTTTCGACGTTTGTTCATTGTTCACAAAAGTACCGATTGATGATATGCTTGACTTTCTCGCCCGAGAATTACATAACTATGATTTACCATTACCTGCACACACTGTTTTGGAGCTTATTAAGCTTTGTATCAAGGATTGTAAATTCACTTTCAATGGCGAGCATTATCAACAAGTTTTTGGGATGGCCATGGGCAACCCTTTGTCGCCCCTTCTCTCCAATATTTATATGGAGTTTTTTGAAATTACTTACATTCCGAGAATCCTGGGGGTTGGCATCCCTTGGTTGCGGTACGTCGACGATATTTTGTGTATCTGGCCCATGAATCGTGACCTGGATGACTTCCTCCTTCAGTTAAATGACCAAGTCCCCTCCATTAAATTTACCTTAGAAGTGGAACAAGACAACTCAATCCCGTTTTTGGATGTGCGTGTTCATAGGGATAGCCCGGTTTTAAGTTTAGTATCTATCGGAAAAAAAACAAACAATTTGTCCTACGTACACTTTTACTCTGGACATGACACCCCTATTAAAAAGGCCATATTTTCCTCAATGTTTCTCCGCGCTCTTAGGATCGCCAGTCCGGAATACATCGATGGTGAATTGGAAAATATCAACGGTATTGGAAGTGAGTTGTGTTACCCATCTGCGTTCATGGAATCTTGTCTTAATAAGGCTAAACGAACCTTCTATCGTGTGAATAATAACACTCGCACCTTGTCAAAGAATATTTTAGTACTTCCATTTTTCCCGGGCTTCTTAGGCATTGCTAATGTACTTAAACTTTTGGATATCAGTGTAGTTTTTTCATATAACAATATTGTGAAAAACATCATAGTAAAAAATAGCCCTACCAATAATTTAGGCATTATCTATAAAATTGGGTGTAAGCAATGTGATTTCTTTTACATAGGTCAGACGGGAAAGGATTTGCAAACACGTGTAAAACAGCATCAATATTCCGTTAGAACGGGACAGTTGTCCAGTGCCCTTTTTGTCCATTTGTCAGGGTTATCCCATTGTATTGATTGGAATAATGTTTCAGTTTTGTTTCACTCTAGCAACATTGTTAATAGAAATATTCTTGAGTCGGCTATAATTCAACTTACAAATAACCTTAACATGAGTAAAGGTCTGTTTCAACTCGATCCCGTTGCTCTGAATTCCTTCAGAATGGATTTAAACAAAAAAGGCAGGTTGTTAAATCTTTGGTAAAAATTTGTTTTTGTCTTTTTTTTTTCCTTATAAATCTGTAGGTTTCTCTTACAATTTTATTTTTCAATTTTTTGCTGTTTGCGTGTATGTGTATGTATGTATGTGTATGTAAGTATGTGTGTGGTCATTGCAGTTAAATGTGTGTGTATGTATATGTGTGTATATGTATGTATGTATGTGTGTATATGTATGTATGTATGTATGTGTATATATATGTGTATATATATATATATATATATATGTGTATGTACCTTACCTTACCTTACAACCTCACAAAGGTTCTGCGCGATGATTTCTCATTTCGCGAAGGTCAAGCTTGTATGTGTATATATATATGTGTGTGTGTGTGTGTGTGTTTGTATATATGTGTGTATATGTATATATATATTTGGTTATGCGGGTATACATGTGTAGGTGTATTATTTGTAATTTTTTCAATTTATATTTATTTTATTTCTTTATTCTTTTGCGACCTACCGTTTTTTTCAGACAATAATTATAAAACAAATCTTTGGTAATTTTTTCCCTTATGCATATATATATATATATATATTCTGTATTATTGCGTTTATATTTCGTATATATACCGTATATATGTTGTATATATTTTTATGGTTCTTTATATATCATCTTGGCATCATTTTGTTTTCCAATTTATATTTACTTGTACTTTTTTATTCGTTTGTGACTATAATATGCATGATTCAGACAATAACTAAAAACCTGTGGTAATTTTTCCCTTATAAATTGGTGTGCCTCTCTTAAAATTTATTTTTCAATTTATTATTATTATTTTTTATTATTTTTTAATTTTTTTTGGTTTATTTCTTTATTTCTTTGTGACATATATATCAATTTGGCATCATCTATTAAATTGATTGTAAACTTCCCTTTTGAGCTTGAATTTGTAGACTCCACTTACAATTTTTTTTTTTTTTTTATCTGTTGGTTTATTTCTTTATGGTTATTTTGGCTGTGACATATATATCACTAAGGCACTTTTTATTTTATATTTATTTTTATTTCTTTATTCTTTTGTGACCTGTTCCATAAACAAGCCATTTGAATTTATATTGAAGGTCAGCCAAAGTGCTAAAAGTGTGTCATTTTTCCCATACAAATGTGTTTTATCCTCCCACAATTTTTTCTTTACTTACTATATATATGTATATGTGTATGTGTGTATGTATATATATATATATAATATAATATATATATATATACAGGGCGTCCCAAAAAAATGTATACACACTTTAAATACTTATAAAGGCATGTTTATTAAAATACATTTCAATTTCAAAATGTAATAGAATCTACAGACATTATTTAATTGTTTGTCAACGCCTGTTTTCAAACTGACGTCCGTTCTGGTCCAGCACTGCTGATAACGCGAAGCAATGGAATCGCAAAACATCACGAAACATTTCGTTTGGTATTTGTGTGCATTCTCGTTCAATGGCTGCTCTCAATTCAGCGACTGTTGCAGGTTTTATAGCGTAGACTTTGTCTTTTAAGTATCCCCATAAAAAAAAAGTCTAGTGGTGTGAGGTCTGGTGAACGCGGAGGGTATTCTACGAAACCCCTTCGTCCAATCCACATCCACATCGTGCCAAGTACCACTCGCAATACTCCACTCTTCGGTCCGGATCATCTTCATTAATAGCATGGACTAATCTTGGAATGTAACTTTTCCATTGACAGCGCTTCAAAATGCGTTGGACAGACGATTCTGAAATTCCTACCTCACGACTCGCTTGCCGCACAGATTTTCTTGGACTTTGGTGATACGTTTCCAGTACTCTTTCTTGCTTTGTGGGGCTTGTCGATGTCCGTGGTCTTCCGGAACGCTTCTTGTGGACATTCTGAACAGTTCCATCGGCTTCAAACTTATCTCTAATTCGAGTGATGGTAAGTCGCGTTGGTGGATCTGTTTGAAACTCCCTCCTAAACTGTCTTTGCACTTCAACTGCGTTTTCACACTTCCAGTAGCATTTTAGAATGAATTTCCTTTGTTCAAAGCTTAGTCTGACTGCCATTATTAATTCTAATGGGTTTAACTTGGAAAGAAAGAAACATCAATTGAGCTATCAGCTGTTAAAGTGTGTATACATTTTTTTGGGACGCCCTGTATATATATATATATATGTATGTATATATATTTGTGGTTTTTTTTATTTGCCGGTTTATTTCTTTATGGTTATTTAGGCTGTGACATATATATCACTAAGGCACTATTTGTAATTAATTTTTTTTCTCAATTTATTTATATTTATTTTATTTCTTTATTCTTTTGTGACCTGTTTCATAAACAAGCCATTTGAATTTATATTGAATGTCGGCTGAAGTGCTAAAAGTGTCAATCTCCCATACAAATGTTTGCTCCTCCCACAATTTTTTTCTATGCTTACTATATATATGTATATGTGTATATATATATATATATATGTATATATATATGAATATGTATGTATGTATGTTTATTTTTGTAACCTATATATTGCCTTGATCTGTCCTTTCACTCCAGTGTTCCTGAGGATGTCATTAGACGAAAGCGCTTGAGCACCCCTTTGTGTTTCTTTTCCCTTCGTGGTTTTATTCATCATAAATATTTTTCACGTGTCACTTTCGTGAAATAATTTTTCATATATATATATATATATATATATATATATATATATATATATATATATAGAGAGAGAGAGAGAGAGAGAGAGAGAGAGGAGAGAGAGAGAGAGAGAGGGATATTTGATGGTTCTTTCGCAACATCTAAGTTCATATGACGGAGGGGATCTACAGCTTTATGTGGGATTCGATCCACGTCGCTACATAACATAGATGCAGAGGACGGCCTCCTATCCAACTACTCTCCAGACCCAATGTCGCTTAACTTCGCTGATAGCTCTGTGTGTGTGTGTGTGTGTGTGTGTGAAACAAAGGGCAAAAATGAACTCCAGTGAGAAAAATCTGTGGAGAGGAAGTGAGAATTAAAGTGTATAGCGTGTTCCCTAAGTTAGTGTTGGATTAATGTACTGATTAAATGGAACCCTACACTCATTTATGAGACAACCCGATATGACAGGATTATATTAAATTTATCTGCATAAAGGACGATGTGAAACAATAACTCAAACTTACTCATAATACTCATAATCTCTCTCTCTCTCTCTCTCTCTCTCTCTCTCTCTCTCTCTCTCTCTCTCTCTCTTTCTCTCTCTCTCCTCGGTTTTGAGGCTGTTAATCTCGGTATATTAGAAATATAAATAACATGAAATAATCACCTACTGTATGTATTCGTTCTAAAATTTAAAAAAAGTTTCAAGTGTTAGAAAGGAATCCATTTGAACATTAAGTAGAAAAAATATTAATTCCCCTTCCTCATTGTTTGGTGTTCAATTTCCCCTTTCCTCGTGCATTTCCCCTCATATCCCCTCTTTTAAAATCCTTCTCAAGCCTTAATTCCCGTTCCATTCTCGTCTCTTCTCATCTCTTGTTCTCCCTCTTATACGTGTAGAACTTATGTCGTGGAGCTCTCCATCTTCTGGTTAAAAGGTTGTTAAATGGCCGGAAATAAGATAATGATTCTTGCTTGAGGTGACTTTTGTTTCCTTTTAAAATAATTCCTTTCCTTCCTTATTGATTATAATTAAGTGCCAGACAAGGGACGGAGCCCATGCAGGTCACCCATTAAGGGGGAAACACGTTCAATGCACTTACACAATTAGGATATATAAATTTTATTTCAACCACATTATTTATATTTTTTTTATTCAGGAAGGAGGGGCAAAGGGCCAATGCCCACAAAGGCGCCCCCCATAGAAGAAGAGAGCCAAAATCAAGACCAGGGCTTTTCGAGATGCCTTCACACTCTGCGTTTGAAAAATGGGAGGTCATAGACAGGAGGAAGGATGGATTGAGGAAGATTGTTCCAGAGTTGACTGGTTGAGTAGAAGAAAGATTGAAAATACCGATTAACCCTTGCGTTAGAGAGTTGAACAGAAAAGGAGTGAGAACGTGTAAAAAGTCTGGTGCTGCTTGTTTTCCTTGAAGGAGGAGGCATGCAGTTAGAGAGTTCAAAAGAGCAATGTCCGTTTAAGTGATAGTAAAGAGAGAGTGAGGCAACATTGCGGCGAAGAGAGAGAGAGAGATTGAAGACAGTCAGTAAGAGGAGGGAAATTAATGAGACAAAAAGCCTTTGATTCCAACCGATTAAGTATGGCTTTATGTGTTGAGCCACCGCACTCATGAGAAGCATACTCCATACAGGGGTGAACAAGCCCCCCCCCCCCCCCGTACAAAGACAGCAACTGAGTCCGGGTGAAACCGCGGAGGCCATACAGCACACCTATTGAGGATTGAGTTGTGTTGTTGAAGGTAAGGGGATAGTCGTGGTGAAGATTGTGACAAGTAGACAGATGGGAGGAACTGTTTTTTTGAGGCATTCAAAACCACAAGATTTTCTCTGCCTCAATTAGAGAGAGCAGAAAGATCAGAGGTCAGGTGCTCCACAGCCGTTCTACGCGAATCATGGAGTGACTGTTGTGAGGGACGCTTTGTGAATCGGGTGGAGAAGTGAAGAGTGGAATCATAGGCATAGGAGTGAATAGGACAGGAAGTGCGAATTAAAATATCATAAATAAATAAAAGGAATAGAGTGGCTGACAGAAAGGAAATTAGAGATGAAGGCACAGATAGAAGGATAGAAACCGAAGGAGGACAGTTTCGAAATTAAAGATTTGTGCCAGACTCTATCAAAAGCTTTTGATATGTCAAGTGCAATAGCAAAAGTTTCACCGAAATCCCGAAAGGAGGATCTACAGATCTACAGAAGCTAAGGCTAAGAAAGACCTTAAGATCCACTCTAAGGTTAGCCCGAGAGAAAGCAGAAAGTAAGGGGTTAAAAGAATAGAATATGGTGTTAAGTAAGTAGCAAAACCTATCACTCGTGGGTTAAAATTCATTCAGAAAAAGAGAAAGAAGGACACCATCATCATCCGCCGGCCACTGCCGACAAGTCGGAAAAATAGTCGAAGAGAATACTTCCAGCTGTTGCAGACCGGTCCTCCACTCCATAGGGAGGTAAAGGATGCAGCCCACTCCGCCGGAAAAGGGTGGAAGATGAAAATAAGTAAAATAAGAACGCATTACAAACCATGCAACACATTCTTAACTCAAACACTATCATACCATGCAAACTACAAACATGCAATGAAGAGAGTTACAGACATGCAAATAAGGAGAGAGAGAGAGAAAAAAAAAAAATAACAGAGAGATATGCAAGAAGATCGCCAGTCGAGCGTCCCTTCCGGAATCCACACTGACGATCTGAAAGAAGATTGTGAGAAGAGAGGTGTTTAAGAATCTTCCTATTAAGGATAGATTAAAAACACTTAGAAAGCCAAAATCAAGGCAGTTGTACATAGTTGGAGGGTTAGTCAGCTTTCTTTGGGACAGGTTCAATAAAAGCGAACTCCCAGTTGGGAGAAAAAGTACCAGATGAAAAAGAAACACGAGAAAGTTTGCCTAGAAGCAAAGTTCCTTGTGTTGAACCTAGTTAGTGCGAAAAAAACATTTTTGAAAAAGATTATAATTTCAAACATATTTAAGTCAGAGAGGGGAGCAGAAGGAAAAAGAGCATCGGAATCGTCTAGAGTTGAGTTGTTAAGCGAAAGTTTGAGCGAAGAGCTCAACTTTATCAGGAGAAGAGACAGCAACTAAGCCGTCAGAATATTAAAGAGGAGGGAAAATAGAGGAAGTAAAGTTGTTGAAGAGGTTCTTAGCTAGATGCCAGAAAGAACGAGAAGAATTGGAATTGGATAGGTTTTCACATTTTTGTCTGATGAAGGAATTTTTGGCGAGTCGAAGAACAGATTTTTCACGAATCCGGGCAGAAATATAAGCTGAGTCAGGAGTTGGATGACGACGGTATTTTCTGAAAGCCTCCTTTCTGTTGCGGATAGCATTAAAACAAGTAAAGTTGAACCAACGTTTTTTTTTTTTTGCATTAGTAGCAGTAATAGAATATAGAATGTACGACTCCATGTCCATGAAAATCGCCTCCGTGATGAGCTCAGCACACTCGGAAGGGCCCCGGCCACAGAAGCAGTAATCATGCCATGGGAAATCACAGAAGTACTGTCTAAGGGCCTCCCAATCAGCGGCGCTGAAGTGCCAAAGGCGCTTCCTCTTGTGAGGATCCAAAGGCAGAATTGGAGCGAGAGGCCAGGAAACAGATATAAGGTTGTGATCAGAGGATACAACGGAGAAAAAGGTTTGACAGAGTAAGAAGAAGAATGAGAGGTAAGAAATAAATGCAGAATGTTGGGCCTATCATTAAGGAGATCAGGGATACGAGTAGGGTGCTGTACGGGGCTCCAATAAACCTTAGCCCCCCCCAGCCCATGGCCTAAACCATTAGAAGTACAGTAAAACTAAACATACCTTACAAAAGAGAATTTAATCCTGCATTTAATGAGAAACAATTAAAACTTGGTGTTCCGCCATTGGCTTCCAAGACAGCCTGAATTCGCTTTGGGTGGCTTGCCAAAAGTGATGTGAATAGATCTTGATCGTTACGCAAATTTGCTAAAACAGTTTCAATGTGTTGCGTCATTGTATCCTTCGAAAATCGATTTGCTGCAGGTTCTTGAAACAAGAGACATTCAACCTTGTCCTTTATAACTGATGCAATGTGTTCACAGACGTTCAGATCAGGAGAATTTCCTGGCCATTCTTCATTTCCAAAGAAATCGATCTCATGGTTCCGCAACAACTGTTGAGTGGCTAATGCCTTAAAGCAGGGGGGCCTTATCGTATCGTGCAGAAATGTGACCTGATCGACATCCGTAACATTGCTTGGATTTCTTAGAAAAGGAATGACATGCTGGGATAGAATAATATCACGAAAATACTGTCCATCCCAACTCTGACCATTTGGCTTCAGCACCCACATGAGCTTCTTTGCAGTGAACAAAACAAACACACCAACACAGTCTGGACTTTTTAATAATTCGCGATAATGTTCATTGATTTCATCTGGTGTTGTGGCCCACACTCGATCATTTTTGTAGTTAGGCCGACGTGTTACGTAAACAAAAAATTCATCGGAGACAGCTAAATGCATGAAATCATCCACATCCCAATCTTCAAGATAATGGGCAAACCACATTCTGTCATCGATGTTAATTTGAGTTTTTCTTGGCTTTGGAAGTTCATGCCAAGGCTTTAAACCTTGCCTATGACGGTACAGTCGAATGATCTCACCACTAACGATCTTTCCTCTCAACACTTCGATCTCTCTAGAAAGTTTAGCACAGCTGTTTTTCCGCTTAAGCGTACCGCTTTCAATGATGTCCTTTGTTTCCTGAGAGAGTGGCAAATTTGGGCGCCCAGATTTGGTTATATCCATTTCACATTCATCCAAAGTTTTATTCCAATTTCTTTTGACGAAGTCTTCACTTCTTCGCAACTGTTTGGCAACCCATGAACGTGTTATAAAAGTGGCTCCAGCATCACGAGCTTCCCGAAATGTTATTGCTCTTATGCGATCTATCACACGTTGCCTCTCCGAATCACCAATTAATTGAGAAGCCATTATATTATCACTTTATCAGCTAGAGTAATTTTAATACCTGCAATAAATAAAGAATTTTATATATTTTTATAATCACTAAAAACTATTTCGATATAAGTAAACATGTAAGCTGCAAATTGGGGGGCTAATGTTTTTGGAACCCCTTACAAGCTGCTCTAGGTCATTTAGGATAGAAAAATTGTATGCTAGTTCACCAGGGATGTTAGTGAAGTGGGAGGAAATCCAAAGGTGGTGGTGAACATTGAAATCTCCTAAATTGGAGATTTCAGCAAAGGGAGAGTGGATAGAATGTATTTCACTTTGGAATTGAGGTAGTCAAAGAATTTTGGAGAGTCAGTAGAATTAGGAGAAAGATAAACAGTGCAGATGTATTTAGTTTGAGATTGTTATGTTAGCTGTAGCCAGGGGGTACAGAATTCGCACGATTCGAGTTTGGAAATACGAGAACAAGTTAGGTCATTGCGTACATATACGCAACATCCCCTTTGGAGTGAAACGGAGTATAGTGAAAGTAAGGGGGTACAGAAAAGGGGTTGCTGTCAGTCGTCCCAGACACCTGAGTTTCAGTGAAGAAAAGAAGATGAGGTTTAGAGGAGGAGAATTGGTGTTCACTAGTTTAAAAATTTGAGAAAAGACCACGAATGTTGCAGAAGTTTATGAAAAGTGAATCAAATAGAGGACCAGACCATCTCGAATAGGCAGCAGCAGATCCAGCTCGCTGCCGATTGTAGTGAATTTTAAACGGTCTTTACTTCTACTTTCGCTTTCTTTTCATTATTTGCCTTTATAATTTTCGCTCTTTCTTCTATTCTCACTCTTTATTCTCGCTTTCTCTGTGTCTTATAAGGACGCGGGCAGACGGTAGCCAGATAGCGTGGCTTCCATTAAAATCTCGAACATCAAAGGGACCGGGATAAATTACATGCAATTACTCTATTTACTGACTTTTTATTTACGCCGAAACATTTTGAACAAATGGGGGAAAGCTAATGCCGAATTACCGTTAACATTTTATTACGGAGAGAGAGAGTTAAATCTTTTAGAATCACAATAACATAACAAAAACAACCTAATTGGGGCAAAACCCCGCTCGAGACTGCCGCTAGGGCATCTTTCCTTCTCTCGGCACATTTCAGTTGTTGCCGACTAGTATTTTATATTCTTAATTTCATACGAAACATTAAATACTTATTTACCTACAAAACATTATTAAATGTCTTATTAAACATTATTATCTTATTTATTAAACAAAACATTTAAATTCTTATAAACAAAACATTATTAAATTCTTATTAGACATTATCATCTTCATTAGAAAACCCAATACACGACAATCCGGTATCGGCAGCGGAGGAACCAGAAGCTGGGACATTTACGTTTTCTCCCCACAAGACTCCGAGGCTCTTGAAGTTGATGCCTTTTTTTTTATTTTGGAGAGATTATGTAATGTGTAAGATGCATGTATAAGTAGTGAGGAATAGGGAGAGAAGTGTGCGTTTCAGAGCATGCTGGACTGCTTACAGGGTAGATGAGACACGGTAAAAGATCAGCTAAGGAGGGCAGTGACAGGAGAAACGGGAGTTCCAACACTCCCTATCTTCTGTCTAACGTCCTCCGCCGGGTTACTTCCCTGGTCGATTGGTGTCTACAATCTCCTCCTTAGTATATATATATATATATACATATACAGGGTGGTCCAAATGTTCCGATCTATTTTGCTGAAATAATATTTCTATTTTATTTTCTACAGGTCATAGATGATGATGGATGTACGAGTACGTGTGATGGTAGTAACACTACGTATCCAAGGGAAGAAGTGCAAAGAAATTCGAGAAAAATTCGAAAGAAGATTTCACAAACCAGGACCTACAAACAAAGCAGTTCACGAGCTGGTCAATAAATTTAAAAGAACAGGATCTATTCATGATGAGGCAAGATCTGGACGCCACCTCTGAAGAAAATGTTGGATTGATAAGAGATGCCTTTGAAACAAATCCTAGAATGTTAACTCTCACAGCATCACGTAGACTGAGCATACCAAAAACGACTGTTGTAACGATTTTAAAATTAACATTAAAAAAGAAAAGTTACAATATTCAAGTGCTACATGAGTTACACGGAGAATTTCCAAGACGAACCGCCATGTACACAGAATTGATTGAAAATATTCATACCGAAAACATATTAAACCACATTCTCTTCAGCGACGAGGCGACATTCCACCCATACGGACAGGGTAATCGACATAATTACCGTATTTGGGCTATTGAAAAACCAACCTAGTTCTACGAATGGAAGAGAGCTTCTCCTAAAGTTAATGTCTGGTTGGGTATGACAAGATCGAAGATTTACGGACCTTTTTTCTTTGCAGAAGCTACTGTAACAGGACCACTTTATCTTGACATGCTTTAACAGTTTCTTGAACCCAGCTTCGTTCAGATGGCATTCGAGACATAGTTGTCTTTCAACAAGATGGAGCTCCATGCCACTATGCAAACATCGTTCGGGCGTACCTTGATGAACTCTTAACAAATCGGTGGATTGGACGTGGTGGAAACAGGCCCTGGACACCATAATCTCCGGATTTAACATCATCAGACTTATTTACGTGGGCTTTATAGAGTTTGAGGTTTACAAAACAAGAGTTACAGACCTGAAACATCTGCGAACCCGCATTGTCGCGACAGTAACTAAAACAACCCCAGAGATGCTTGAGAATGTGTTTCGCAATGCAGTGGACAGATTTGATATTTACAGAGACACTGATGGTGCTCTCGTCGAATATTAGACCTAAGCTTCATAAATTAATATACATCTAATTATGGTACTACATTTTTATCCTAAAATACTAATATTTCAGCAAAATAGATAGGGACTTTTGGACCACCCTTTATATATATATATATATATATAACCTTAGTTTTGCTTCCGCCCGAATTGTTCATTCTGACGAAGGCTAAGCTTGTCACTCCACCTTACACCTACAGTTTAACGTGGAATCCGAACCACGCCCCACCAGCAGCCCAGCGTCTTAATCACTAGGCTACCCAGGGTACCCATTTATCTCTCAATCATTTTCTTTATTGTGTGGATGGATGAACAGTTGGGTTTTGCTGCGCGCCTCCTGCCGTCACCAGGTCTCGATCTCGGGGCCGATGGATTCGTAGTGAGCGACGCTAACCACTACACCACTGAGGCGCATTATATACACACACAGTATATATATATAATATATATTATATATATATATAATTATATATATATATATATATATATGTATTAGGATGCATCAAACCCCCCCATGTTTTGGAAAAGTTTGCTCTATGATAACTTTGTTCGACTACTTGAAACAAAAATTGTGACCAAATTTCGTGCATTTCCACGATCATCTTCCAGGTCCACGTCGAGGTTGAAAATTTAACAAATTTAGAAGTTTTCAAGAAAAATGACATTTAAATAAAAATATTAAGATAAGGTAAAACACCACTAAACTCTAATGTTTTAACGAATTTTAGCCAAACTTTTAACAGTGTACATCACTTTTGAGTCGACTGAAAAGTGTGTTACCAGGATGCGAGACAGGGACCCAACTCGTTATGCATCCCACCGACCACTTTCCCCAACCTCCACCCATTTGGAAGTTGTCACTATTACTCTTTATTTCTTAGTAGCTGCCAGCTGCATAATCTTTGGATGGTGAGCAGGTGTTGAGGCTCCCTTCCGTTTTCGGAGATTTGGCATATTTTTCCTGTCTGCTTCCACAACCTGTAGAATATTCTGATAATGTTGTTCAGATCTTGCGGCATGTTGAACTGATGATCGTGCGACCTGAACAGCTGTGCCTTCCAGTCTTGAATGAGAATTTCTCTCTCTTCAGAACATGAACTGGGATTAAAGTGACTCAAGTTTCTTTCACTGCTGTGGGGAACGAGCTGGAAGTTTGTGCGAAATCTATTGAAGACACTTACTTCTGGTAATTTCGATGTCTCTATCTTGAGGTCATTGAAGACATGCTCAGTGATCACTTCACCAACATGGTGTCGACACCCAGACCACATCAAAGGGCGACCGATTGGCTGCTGGAGAATGACACACGCTGCGCTCACATGTCCTGTATTGCTTGCAGTGGTATCAAATACTGTACTAAGTTGACAATGGACTGTGAACAACTCCAGGACTGCAACAACGTCATAGTCTTTTCAGTTATGATCTCCCCAGACCGCTGGTTACTACCAATACCAGGCTCATATGATGGCACGCCGAGAAGTTTAAGTTCACTAGCATCACTTACAGCAACAGCAAGTTTCTCATCTGATACATTCTGATTCTGCAGTGAACCCATCATCTTTGAATCTCAGTGGAGAGATGCAAATTTTGGTGGTGTCCATGACCGTTTGACGGAATTGGCAATCTGCTCGTCTACTCTACGCCTTGACTTATCAGCTGTTGCATAACAAGTTGAAACTTTGTTTGGATCACCTCCAGATTCTTCTATAAAGGCTTCCGTGAATGTTGCTTGTTGAGCTGGTGTTAATTTCACTCTAGTGACCAAAGACACTAACTTGGGCCTGGTGAGTATGTCATGTGGTATGAGCGCTGATGTGCCATGACGAACAACTCGATGGTGTATCTTTCTAGAGGTTTCTTGTTGCATTGGGATGTCTTCGTGATCTTCATCTCTGCTGCTTTCAAGCTGTACATAACTGCATGATGCCTTCCGTTCTTTCTCTGCTCTTTCTTTCCCCTTTGCTTCTTTGGCTTTGCGTAACTGAGTGCACTGGATCTCTGAGGCCAGCACCTCATCATGAGATCCAAAGGACGCAATGCGGTCTGTTTTCATTGACCGAAGAAACTCTAGGTCATCAGGATTTCGGATAGACTTTTCAGCATCTTTGGCCCACAATGGCAATGTCATTTTCAGCTGATTCTTCATCTCTTTCACCCTGGCAAGCGCAGCTGGAGATGAACGGCGATCTAGTGGGATCTCGCGCAGTTTTCAATTTTTCTCAGATAGAGCAATGATTTTCTCACAAGCTTTCTTGTCTGATATCATAGGACTGTTTGCTTTGTGATAAAATAGTAAAATTTTTTCAAACACAATCTTTGCAATGTCCCGCTTTGTCCTGTTTGACAACAGTCCTTCACGCTGATGAAATAAAAAACATCGCAGAACTTGCTCATTTGTTGGTAGCCGACATCCAGCTATTTCAGCGTCGTTGTTTATGATTCCTGCACCTAGGCCATACACAGCTAAAGACTGGCGTGTTTTTGCAGTTTTCTGAGGAGTGATAGCCTCAGGTTCATCACTGTTCCATCTTGAGCAAAAATGACAGTTATATAAAAAGAAAGTTTCACGTCCACGTCCTCCGTTTTTGAGTATGACTGATCAGAATGCAAACCTGAAACAAAGATAGGTACTATTAGGTAGGCAATAAAATCAGATTATATTCAGTACAAACAAAAGTCCAACATGTTTAAACAATCAAAAGTCAAACATTTCTCTGCATGAGAGTTGTTCGAAGCAAATTTCAATGACAAAAGTGAACAAATTTCTATGGAAGTTAGTTTATCGCATAACACAAAAAAGGTCACATATAACAAATTTCAACCTTCACGTGGACCCGGTAGCTCTCATCCAAATTCAGTGATATTTCACAGAACATATTTTCAGTATGAATAGAACACTGCTATTGTAGGGCCATTAAGGAATTGTAACATTGGAGGGGTTTGATTCACCCTAATATATATATATATATATATGTATCAAAGCTGGGCACTTGCGGGTTTTTTTGCGGTACTGCGGTACTGCGGTACTACCGCACTACCAAACCGGTACCGCATAACGCAGTACCGCAAAGGATCGCTGAAAGTACAGCCTGTACTTTCAGCGATCCTTTGCGGTACTGCGTTATGCGGTACCGGTTTGGTAGTGCGGTAGTACCGCAGTACCGCAGTACCGCAAAAAAACCCGCAAGTGCCCAGCTTTGAATTATATATATATATATATATATATATGATGAATAAAACCACGAAGGAAAGGAAACACAAAATGGTGCTTGAGCACCATTTTGTGTTTCCTTTCCTTCGTGGTTTTATTCATCATAAATATTTTTCACGTGTTACTTTCGTGAAATAATTTTCATATATATATATATATATATTAGTTTCAATACCTGTTGCTTTTCTTTATGTTACACATAGAGTATATCTGAGTGAATTTTGAGGTATACTTAGGAACGTTGTCCTGCTGAAAAATGAAATCTGCCCGCAAGTTTCATCCTTAATAGTACTGCATGGTACTTGCATGGTATTTTTCTTTAACGAGGTGTCTTTTAATCTCTACCTAGAAACCACTCTAGCCACCTGCACACCAACCTCACAACATGATTGCAATTTTCTACCTTTGCAGTTCATAGAAATCACCATTTTGACAATACTTCCCCGGTTTCCTTTTTCACATAAACTTAAATTTTCAATCTTGATTTCATTCGACCACAATGCCCTTCTCCATTCTTTTTCCGTCCAATTTTTAAGGCTTTGTTCTCATTGTAGCTTTTTGTAATAATTTTCTCATTTGCCTAATAATTCCCACTCTCCCCATAAGTTTAACGTCAAGAAATCTTATGTTCCCTATATCCACTGTATCTATATAGAGACATAATGCTAAACTGAAATTAGCAGCAGGCTTATTAGAAAACGCTTGTTAGAAAAGGATCAGTCTAAGTCTTTCGTACAACCAATCTATCCACTTTTTGGCTGGTCATTTTTCTTTTCCTCGTCCATTTCCTCAACCAGAGATATTTGTAACAGAAAGAAAAGCAACAGGTATCGAAACTAATGAAACGACACCCTCGATCACCCAATTTTAGCCCCGGTGAACTGTTATGGAATAAATTTGACATAAAAGTAAAGAATAGAAAAACCAATGTGGATATGCTGCAGAATACGGTACGCAGTGAATGGAATAAAATTCAAGGTAAAACACTAATTAAATTACGTAATGGAGTGTAGCAGTCAGTGATTGCCAACAAGGGATATTTTGAAGACAAAGTGGATTCATCTTCAGCAAATCTAGAAAGATGACAGACAAATACACAAAAGTAAAACGTTATACAAGGAAGACGAAATTATAAAAGAAATATCACCGACGCAATAGAACTCGCTGCGTGGTACAAAAAGTAAAACTAGAATGCCAAAAGTTCTCTATAGACAATGAATAAAAGTTGGTTGGTTTAGACAATATTAAGTTTTATGGAAAAGGCCAAATCATTAAGGGACGGGTGAAGCTGTTGCTTGATCCTGATAAAATTATTTTTAATTTTCCTAAATTTTCTCTCACAACATCCTTTGACTCAGGCTATTAAACATTTGTATGCCATGATTTAAGATATTTAGCTCATAAGTGTTACTACTCTTTTAAGAGTTTTAGAGTATTAGGTCCTTTATTTTCTTTTAATGATTTTAATATTGTGCGAAATCTTCAGTCAGACGCTAATCTCATTATGTGTAGACGAGACAAGGGTGAGGGTGTGGATCTTTTCAATAAGGCGGACTATTTGAATAAGATCATCAATATTTTGTCAGATGTTTCTATATTTCAGAAGTTGGAAGTAGATGTTTATCAGTACATTATGAAACTGGAGGACGAAATTAATAATTATCTCAGATCTTTGAAATCTAATAATATACTGGTAGGTTATTAC
Source organism: Bathynomus jamesi (assembly GCA_023014485.1). Lineage (NCBI taxonomy): Eukaryota > Metazoa > Arthropoda > Malacostraca > Isopoda > Cirolanidae > Bathynomus > Bathynomus jamesi. Next base: position 1,972,506 of record JAJOZX010000128.1, read on the forward strand.
AATGAATTATATTCTTCTGGTACTGCTTCTGGTATTTTATATGGTCTCCTTAAAACTCGCAAAGTAAGGCTTCCTTTCCGTTCCATCTTGTCTGCCATTGGCACTCCTAGTTTTAATTTAGCTAAATTTCTAGTCCCTATTAATGATCCCATAACATGTAATCAATAAATTTGTGATTTTTTTTATGTTTGTCGATTTTATCAAATCTAATAATAATACTAGTTATTACATGACTTTAATTTATGTAGAATCACTTTCTATAAATGTACTTGTAAATGAGACGTGTAACATTATATTTATTTTGAAATAATATTGACACTTTTGCCCTGAATAAGCCTACTTTGTTACATCTTGCAGTGGACGATACTGTTTTAAATTTAATGGTGTATTACACAAACAAGTAGATGGGGGTGGCTATGGGTTCTCCCCTGGGTCCACTTTTTGCTAATAATTTTTCTCCTCATTATGAACAGATCTGGTTTCATGATTGTCCCTCACAGTTTCGTTCTGTTGCTTATAAACGTTATGTGGATGATAGTTTTATATTGTTTAAATACAGAGATCACGCTCCTCTTTTTCTTGAGTACATGAACTCTACATCAGAACATTAGATTTACTATAGGAACAGAGTCGAATTAAAAATTGCTATTTCTCGACGTTTAGGTTACTCGCGATACTTCCTCGTTTACTACTTCGGTTTATCGAAAGAGAACCACTACTCTGTTTGGTACCGATTATTTTAGTTTAATTCCTTTTAATTTTAAAATTACTAGTTTCAAATGTAAAATTATTACAGCTTTTAAAATTTCTTCCGATTGGTTATTTCATGGAAGATGGAGTATCTTCGATCATTATTTAATTTTATTCTTTATCCATCAAACTTGATTGATAAGTGTATTTATCATTCTTTAAATATTTTTCAACCTAAACAATTGTCTTCTTACGGTTCCTAAATTAAATGTTCATGTTAAGTTGCCATTTTTGGGATCCTGTGAATCAGTTGGTATGCTTAAAAAGCCTTGTCCACACTTGCTATATAACACGTGTTATTAACAATGTTATGTAACATGTTCGAGAATATTTAGTGAAATTTCGTTATATAACAAAAACTCAAGGTTTATAACGTTAAATGTTATCCGTTTGAAGTCGGAAAGATCAAAGGATGTTACATAACTTGTTATATAACATGTTATATAACATGTTATAATTGCGTCCAGACACAGGTTGTTCATAACTTTTTGTTTATCCTTTCAGTTTGCTCCAGTCGGCTGAGAGCTGAGAGTATCGACTAGTTTGTTTAATAACATTTACGTAGTGTAGATGTCATTGTTAGATAACAGTTTGTTATATAACATTTTATATAACTTGTTAGCAACATTGATATATAACATGTTACCGAGTGTGGACAAAGCTTTAAGAGTTTATTAAATAGGTCTTTTCCTTATTGTGAATTTGTTTTTCTTAGTTTAAATAATGAATGTCTCTTCACATTTTTTAATCATAAATCGAGACTTCCCCTTTCTTTGAGATCCTCTGTTGTTTACTTTTTCTCGTGTGCGAGTTGCAATGCTCGCTACGTAGGTCAAACATACATACGAGGTTCAAAACGTTCCCGAACTGGTTATGCTGCGCGCGCATCACATGACGCGCATCCTGAGTAGGGTGACTCAGTCTGTAGGGTGACTCAGTCTGTAGGGTGACTCAGTCTGTAGGGTGACTCAGTCTGTAGGGTGACTCAGTCTGTGTCCAAAGACAGTTACCGCTTGTTGATATCATATTTTCTTTTCTTGATATTTACTCTTTTGTGAAGTCATTTTGTGTTTTGTCGCATTTGTGCATTTGAATAATGGCTACTGTCGCGCACTTCATTGCGATGACTGCTGTTTTGTTTCAACGTCATACCCGTACACCCATGTCTCGTCACCCGTAACAATGTTTCTGAGAAAATTTTCATAAAAACTAGGTTTTGTTCCGCAGAATGCGGGACAAAATTTTTTCTGAGGTTCTTTTAAAGACCATTTTTTTTTTCAAATTGAAACGATTTCTTCAACGGTTACAACAAACAATTAGAAATTTTTTTATTAAAATAATGCTTAATAATGCTTGATTTTTGGATAAAATGCGGGACGTCTGGCAACCCTACTTGAGACACAAGACCACATTGCTCTTTCTTCTCGGCAATCAAGAGTCGTGGCACAGATTTGGCTGACACACGACGCATCCCCAAATTCTCTCCGAGAATTACGTCAAAAACAATATTCATTACGTCAAAAACAATATTTTTGAATAATAAATTAGAAGAGATTTGTGCTGAGGAAAATGTACCCTTCGTAAAGCTGTGGTCCGAATTCAGTGATCCTAGCCTTTTTATAAAATATGGGGGTGCATTTTAATGAAATAGGTAATGCTAGGCTAGGTAGGTTAGTAGACGAAAACGTGCGAAAGCTGTATAGGTCGAAGCCGCCTTTAAACGTTGTGGGTCCGCGGAACGCGGGCCCGACGTGAAAAATAGTTTAAAACGTGGGCCCGTGGTAAAAAATAACTTAAACGTCTTTTATTGTAACGCGCGTAGTATTAGAAATAAATTAAATGAATTTAAGGCAATAATTTATTCCGGCAACTACGATATAGTTGCTATCACTGAAACTTGGTTAAATACCGTGACTCGGGACTTGTTGGGGAAACTTGATATACCGGGTTTTAAACTCTTTACTAATGATAGGTTACATAAGTTTGGTGGCGGCGTTTTGCTGTACAGTGCTTACAATAAGTCTCGCGCCTCTGTCTCGTCCCAAGCTAGTCTGTTAGGTATAAAATGGGCGGTCCTTATGGCAGCGGAGGTGTGTTCGGATTGGTGCACATAATTGCTCTAACCCCATCAATGACGTCCACATTATCATTGTGTCGATCACTCTATCTATTTATATATAGAGACATACTGTATATAGATATATATAGAGTATGCAGGGGATAACGCTCTCTCTCTCTCTCTCTCTCTCTCCATCAGTTCAAGAAAAGGGTAGACCAAATCTTGCACACTATTTGAGTGTGTGTAAAGACATTTAGGACCTCAGTCTGCGGAAATTTCTTTTCCTATAAAATAGTTAATATCTGGAACCAACTTCCCTCAGAGGTTGTTTCCAGTGAAAGTGTAAATCTGTTTACAAATAGGCTAGACAAAGTACTGAACACACTCATAGTTTAAGATTAAAACCTCAGGAAACTCTGCAGGAGTTCGCTTGCTCGGTGTCTCTGTGAGCAAGCTAAATATAGAGCTATTTATATATTCTCCACTTTCCTGTAAAATTTCCTTGGCTACTTTTCCAGGGTCAAGGTATTTTCTTCAACCTTTTTCCGTACCTGCATCTGGCAGGGAGGGAGCGAAGGGTGGGGAGAGAGCCTTCTACTTTTCTATCCAGTTTTCTACTACTGCTAGGATAGTTGAAAGAAAAATAAACTTTTACAAAATTTTCCCTGGCACCCGTTGCCATTGGTACCTCCTCGGTATGGGCCGCAAGGCCTTTTGAGGTGCTTCTTTTCCTTGTAACTCCTTGTAACTCTCTCTCTCTCCATCCTCTCTCTCTCTCTCTCTCTCTCTCTCTCTCTCCATCCTCTCTCTCTCTCTCTCTCTCTCTCTCTCTCTCTCCATCCTCTCTCTAGTGTGTGTGGGAATTACTTTACGTATAAGATCTGTGACACATGGAACAGGTTACCTTCGGAAGTTGTGAACAGTTCCTCTGTGGATCAGTTCAAGAAAAGGTTAGACGAAATCTTGCACACTATTTGAGTGTGTAAAGACATTTAGGACCTCAGTCTGCGGAAATTTCTTTTCCTATAAAATAGTTAATATCTGGAACCAACTTCCCTCAGAGGTTGTTTCCAGTCAAAGTGTAAATCTGTTTAAAAATAGGCTAGACAAAGTACTGAACACACTCATAGTTTAAGATTAAAACCTCAGAAAACTCTGCAGGAGTTCGCTTGCTCGGTGTCTCTGTGAGCAAGCTAAATATAGAGCTATTTATATATTCTCCACTTTCCTGTAAAATTTCCTTGGCTAGTTTTCCAGGGTCAAGGTATTTTCTTCAACCTTTCTCCGTACCTGCCTCTGGCAGGGAGGGAGCGGGGGGTAGGGAGAGAGCCTTCTAGTTTACTCTCCAGTTTTCTACTACTGCTAGGATAGTTGAAAGAAAAATAAACTTTTACAAAATTTTCCCTGGCTCCCGTTGCCATTGGTACCTCCTCGGTATGGACCGCAAGGCCTTTTGAGGTGCTTCATTTCCTTGTAACTCCTTGTAACTCTCTCCATCCTCTCTCTCTCTCTCTCTCTTTCCATCCTCTCTCTCTCCCTCTCTCTCTCTCTCTCTCCATCTCTCTCTCCCTCTCTCTCTCTCCATCCTCTCTCTCCCTCTCTCTCTCTCTCTCTCTCTCTCCATCCTCTCTATCCCTCTCTCTCTCTCTCTCTCCATCCTCTCTCTCCCTCTCTCTCTCTCTCTCTCCATCCTCTCTCTCTCTCTCCATCCTCTCTCTCCCTCTCTCTCTCTCTCTCTCTCTCCATCCTCTCTCTCCCTCTCTCTCTCTCTCTCCATCCTCTCTCTCTCTCTCCATCCTCTCTCTCCCTCTCTCTCTCTCTCTCTCCATCCTCTCTCTCTCTCTCCATCCTCTCTCTCTCTCTCTCTCTCTCTCCATCCTCTCTCTCCCTCTCTCTCTCTCTCTCTCCATCCTCTCTCTCTCTCTCCATCCTCTCTCTCCCTCTCTCTCTCTCTCTCTCTCCATCCTCTCTCTCCCTCTCTCTCTCTCTCTCTCCATCCTCTCTCTCTCTCATCCTCTCTCTCCCTCTCTCTCTCTCTCTCTCTCTCCATCCTCTCTCTCCCTCTCTCTCTCTCTCTCTCCATCCTCTCTCTCTCTCTCCATCCTCTCTCTCCCTCTCTCTCTCTCTCTCTCCATCCTCTCTCTCTCTCTCCATCCTCTCTCTCTCTCTCTCCATCCTCTCTCTCCCTCTCTCTCTCTCTCTCTCCATCCTCTCTCTCCTTTCTTCTGGATGTAGTAATCTTTATACTTGGGGTGTGACAGCCCTCCGGTCCCGAGTCGTGGGATTCTAGAGGAACTGGCTGCCAGCTCCTTTAGGTTCTCTCCTCTTTCGGGAGGGCGGGTAAAGTATTTTGCACAATCCCGTCCCGTGGGTTACTAGGACCCCATCCCATCCCTACTCTGTCCTTTTAGATTACGTTAAGGTTGTTCTCCTCTCACTGCAAAAAAAAAAAAAAAAAAAAACCTTTTCTTTTAGTATTAAGTCTTTTTCTCTTCTTTTACTATTAAGGACCCTACTGCTACCTCATGCGTGGGAAGAGAGGCTTTGGAACCTCTATAAATAACACCATTTAACGCTCGTAGGTTGTGAGAGACTGGGATGGAGGGGTCCCAGGCGTAGGGGCGCGATGAATGGAGTGTGGCTAGTGCCCCGTTAAGCCCATTCCTAACGCGTAATGGCTTGACCAGCCCCCTGCGACCGTTCTTTGGTGACCAATTGATGGTGCTTGGCTGTACTGCTCTTAGGTGAGAGGGCTTTACTGCCCAGCTGGCTGCCAGGCCAGCGTAAAGTCTGGGACGTAGCCTCTGGGTCTGGTGGGATATCCCTTGAACACTGGATTCTAAGAGTCTGGCCCACTTGTGAGTGACTAGTAAGACTTAGTAAGGGGCTGCATCTCGCTGTCGCTCCTGGCGGAAAATCCGTGACGCTTGCGTCGCGAGTGTTTGTCAGTTGGTAGCTGCGACACGTTTGGGACGGTCCGGCCCTGGGGAGACCTTTGGTCGGTGCGGCAGCAGGAGAGGTGTAGTCTTCTGGAAGGAATGAACGTCACTTGCGAAAAGGCGGGTGCGGCTACGCGCGGGATTAATTCACCCCCCCCCCCTTTTTATATACTGGTCATAACGTTTTTGGATAGTTTTCATTGCTAGAACGCTTTATCTTATTCAGAGTATTCAGAAAAAACAAAAAAAAAGAGAAAATATGGCAGGGCCAGCTAAATTGAAAGCAGAATGCTTTAAATGTAAAGTTAATCATTGGTGCGTAGACTTCCCAGAGGGTAATATCAGCGATATCACATCCCTTAGTGTATGTTTGTTTTGTAAACTTAGAGACAACCACGAAAAGGAAGTTAAAGAGCTAAAGGAATTAGTAAAAAAGCTTGAAGCTAGGGTCGTAGCACTGGAAATCCAACCCAGTGGACAAGATCAAATTAAAAACACACCAGCAGATTCAAACTGTAAGATTAAGTATCAAGAACAAAGGGAGGGCTCAAAGAAGGGACTGATAGAGAAGGGTGGGAAGGGATCGATAGAGAAGGGTGGGAAGGGGCCTGCTGATGGCCCAAAGAAACCGAAGGATGTAGCTACCTGTCGGGGTGGGTCGGGTGGTGTAACTGCGTGTATGGGTGGCGACGGGTTTCGAAAGGTCTCGGGCAAGAAGGCTGCGAAGCCGAAGCCTGAGACCCCAGTTGCCCCTGTCAAGACCTCTAACCGCTTTAGTCTCCTGTGCTCGAAGGAGGAAGACACCGTTTTGATTGGGGACTCGCAGATCAGGGGCCAGGAGAAGTACTTTGCTTCAGCAAACCGGGATGGGAGGAAGGTAAGGTGCTTACCTGGGCGGGGAACGGCGCACTTAAGGAAGGAGGTAGAGAAGGTGCGCGTGGATAGTCGGAGGACTGCGATCGTTGTCCACGCTGGTGGCAATGACCTGTTCCTCAAAGGCGGTGGGGTAGGTCTTACAGAAGGGATCATCACCGAGATCATGTCTCTTGCGGATGATCTAAAACTGAAGACAGACAGGGGAATGTTAATGGGTATTTTACCGCGAATGAATGTCAGTGACCACTCGCTCAGTAAGGTCATTGGCATCAACGAGAGGGTACAAGACTTGTGCGTTCCGCTGGGCGTGAAGTTTATTGACCCCTTCGATGCATTTTCGGGTAGGTGGGACCTTTACCAGAGGGATGGTGTCCACCTCAATGACAAGGGTAAAGGTGTGCTAGGCGCGCTGCTCGACCGGCACCTATACAGAATGGTGAGGTCGAGTCCTGGGAGAGATGATGGGCCCCCACCGGGGAGAGATGAGGATGAGCCGGTGGCGGACGTACCTTCGACTGAAGGGTGCGGCGAAGTACAGATGGGTGACCCTCCTCCTACGTTGGAGGGGGCTCAGTCTCCTGTGGAAGTTGCCCCCTCGTTAGTGAGGGGCTCTTCAACTCCCGACAGCCTTGGCTGTTCGGGAAACGGGTCGTGCTAGGGGGCGGTCAGAATAGGGAAGGCTCCCTCCGTGCAATGCTTTTTAATGCTAGGTCAATTAGGAACAAGTTTCGCGAGCTACGGGCGCTCTTAGCATCAGAATACCAGGATATCGTTGCTATCACCGAGTCCTGGATTCATACTGATCGTAGGGACTACGTTGGGGAGTTCGAAATTCCCGGGTATAGAATGTTTCGCAAAGACCGCACCCGTGGGGAGGGGGGTGGGGTACTAATATACGTCAGAGACACGTTGAGTCCGGTTGACTGCCAGTTCCGGTCGGAACGGGAGCTGCTTGGCGTCGATCTGAACGTGGGAGGGACGAACTATAGGTTAATCTTGGTGTACAGACCTCCGCATCTCCTCCTCGAGGAGGATACAGCCCTGTACACCGAACTCAGTAGCCTGCTAGGGGATAGGGTGTGTGTTTTTAGGAGACTTCAACTGTCGCGGCATAAAGTGGGAAAACAGGACTGCCGATGCTGAAGGGAGGAGGCTAGTTGACTTTGCTGATGAGAACTTCCTCACTCAGTGGGTCAACGAGCCTACACGAGGCGAAAGCGTTCTAGACTTAGTATTCACGACCGAAGACAACCTCGTCACTGGCCTCACCGTTGACGAATCGTTGGGCGGGAGTGATCACGGTATTATTAGGTTCCGTGTGTGCGTCCCTCGGGTGAAGCGTAGTAACTCGAGAGGCAGTAAGCTCGATCTCCGGCGGGCGAACTTTGTTAGCCTCAGGGATAGCGTAGCAGAGATGGGGTTAGAGGTTGGCGGCGATGTTGAGGGAGTGTGGAGTGCATTCCGGGATGAGTTTATGGTGCTGCAGTCTGCTGCCATACCCTCAAAACTGGTCACCCCTGCTTCAACGCAGCCTAAGTGGTTCAATCGTGGCATCGCTTCGGCTATCCGAAATAGGAAAGTAGTGTATAGGAGGGCGAAGGCCAATCGTTCCCACGAGAACACTGAAGCGTATGTCCGCCTGTGTAGGGAAGTGAAGGCGAAGGTTAGGCTAGCGAAACGTAACGAAGAACTACGGGTGGCAAGCCTCTGCAAGAGGAACCCTAAGGAGTTCTTCAGTTATGTTAATAGTAGAAAGCCTATTAGAAGCATGATAGGTCCTTTAAAGGACGGAAGCGGCGTTCTGCGGACCTCCGACGCGGACATCGCTAAGGTGCTTAATGAGTACTTTGCGGGAGTGTTCACCAGGGAGGATACCCGCGTCATCCCCGAGCCAGCTGTGAGGCACGAAGGTGCTGACCTGGATAGTGTTAGATGTACCGCGACAGTCGTTGCTCATAGAATAGACAAACTGAGCGCGTTTAAGGCTCCTGGGCCAGACCAGTTTCTCCCCAGTGTTTTGCGAGAAGTGCGCGACCAGGTGGCTCCCCACCTGGCTACAGTCTTCAACAAATCGTTGGAGATGGGCCAGGTGCCTGGTGACTGGAGAGAGGCCAACGTGACCCCTATCTTTAAGAAAGGGGATCACGAAAGTCCAGGGAACTATCGTCCTATTAGTCTCACTTCAGTTGTAGGTAAATTATTAGAAAGGATAATAGCTGATAGAATCGTTGACCATTTGGATTCCTACAAGCTGCTTGGGGACTCCCAACAAGGGTTTAGACGGCATAGGTCGTGTCTCACCAACTTGCTCGAGTTTTTCCACGTCATGTTGAGTGAGTACGATAAGAGTAGGGCGATTGATATACTTTATCTCGACTTTCAGAAAGCCTTTGATAAGGTACCTCACCGCCGGCTAATGGCGAAAGTGCGCGCGCTGGGTATCGGTGGGGAAATAGGTAGGTGGATTGAAAACTGGCTAAGGAATAGGCGGCAGAGGGTGGTAATTAAAGGGGCTAGTTCGGGTTGGGCCTCGGTCACTAGTGGGGTTCCTCAGGGTTCCGTTTTGGGGCCACTGTTGTTTACCATTTACATAAATGATATCGACGGTGGCATCGTCAGTCGGATCGCCAAATTCGCTGATGACACCAAGCTTGGGGCCAATGTTGGGACGCCCGAAGCGATCGAGGAACTGCGTGCGGACCTAGGTAGGATAGGAGAGTGGTCCGAAAAATGGCAAATGCCGTTTAACTTGGGTAAATGCAAAGTGATGCACATTGGCTACGCCAATCCCAAGTCGGACTACTCGATGTTGGGCAGTAATATCGAGGTGACTGATTTAGAAAAGGACTTGGGTGTGCTAATTAGCAGCGACCTTAAGTTTACGAAACAGTGTGTAGAGATGGAAAAGAAAGCCCAGAAACTATTGGGTTATATCAGGAGGCAATTTCAGTTTCGGAACAAGGAGATTGTGCTCTCACTGTACAATTCCCTTGTTCGGCCGTACCTGGAGTATGCTGTGCAGTTCTGGTCGCCCACCCTCAGGAAAGATATTGAGAGGCTGGAGCGAGTGCAGGCGAGGGCCACAAAGTTGATCCCTTCCGTTAGGCATATGGGCTACAATCGACGGTTACGCGCCCTGAACTTGTTTTCGCTTGAAACTCGGAGGCTGCGCGGTCAACTGATCGAGGTTTTCAAGCTCTTACGAGGGTTCAACGATGTCGATTTTAGAAGTATGTTTAGTTTAAATGATAACCCAACTCGCAACAATGGTTGGAAGTTGGATTTGAAACGGTTTAGGACTAGTGTGTGTGGAATTACGTTACGTATAAGATCTGTGACACATGGAACAGGTTACCTTCGGAAGTTGTGAA
>JAJOZX010000128.1:1985000-1994604 GCA_023014485.1 Bathynomus jamesi
AATAGACAAACTGAGCGCGTTTAAGCGGATCCTGGGCCAGACCAGTTTCTCCCCAGTGTTTTGCGAGAAGTGCGCGACAGTGGCTCCCCACCTGGCTACAGTCTTCAACAAATCGTTGGAGATGGGCCAGGTGCCTGGTGACTGGGAGAGGCCAACGTGACCCTATCTTTAAGAAAGGGGATCACGAAAGTCCAGGGAACTATCGTCCTATTAGTCCTCACTTCAGTTGTAGGTAAATTATTAGAAGGATAATAGCTGATAGAATCGTTGACCATTTGGATTCCTACAAGCTGCTTGGGACTCCAACTGGTTTTAGACGGCATAGGTCGTGTCTCACCAACTTGCTCGAGTTTTTCCACGTCATGTTGAGTGAGTACGATAAGAGTAGGGCGATTGATATACTTTATCTCGACTTTCAGAAAGCCTTTGATAAGGTACCTCACCGCCGGCTATGGCGAAGTGCGCGCGCTGGGTATCGTGGGGAAATAGGTAGGTGGATTGAAAACTGGCTAGGAATAGGCGGCAGAGGGTGGTAATTAAAGGGGCTAGTTCGTTGGGCTCGGTCACTAGTGGGTTTTCCTCAGGGTTCCGTTTTGGGGCCACTGTTGTTTACCATTTACATAAATGATATCGACGGTGGCATCGTCATCGGATCGCCAAATTCGCTGATGACACCAAGCTTGTGGGCCATGTTGGGACGCCCGAAGCGATCGGGAACTGCGTGCGGACCTAGGTAGGATAGGAGAGTGGTCCGAAAAATGGCAATGCCGTTTAACTTGGGTACATGCAAAGTGATGCACATTGGCTACGCCAATCCCAAGTCGGACTACTCGATGTTGGGCAGTAATATCGAGGTGACTGATTTAGAAAAGGACTTGGGTGTGCTATAGCAGCGACCTTAAGTTTACGAAACAGTGTGTAGAGATGGAAAAGAAAGCCCAGAAACTATTGGGTTATATCATGGAGGCAATTTCAGTTTCGGAACAAGGAGATTGTGCTCTCACTGTACAATTCCCTTGTTCGGCCGTACCTGGAGTATGCTGTGCAGTTCTGGTCGCCCACCCTCAGGAAAGATATTGAGAGGCTGGAGCGAGTGCAGGCGAGGGCCACAAAGTTGATCCCTTCCGTTAGGCATATGGGCTACAATCGACGGTTACGCGCCTGAACTTGTTTTCGCTTGAAACTCGGAGGCTGCGCGGTCAACTGATCGAGGTTTTCAAGCTCTTACGAGGTTCAACGATGTCGATTTTAGAAGTATGTTTAGTTTAAATGATAACCAACTCGCAACAATGGTTGGAAGTTGGATTTGAAACGGTTTAGGACTAGTGTGTGTGGGAATTACGTTACGTATAAGATCTGTGACACATGGAACAGGTTACCTTCGGAATTGTGAACAGTTCCTCTGTGGATCAGTTCAAGAAAAGGTTAGACGAAATCTTGCACACTATTTGAGTGTGTAAAGACATTTAGGACCTCAGTCTGCGGAAATTTCTTTTCCTGTAAATAGTTGATATCTGGAACCAACTTCCCTCAGAGGATGTTTTTCCAGTCAAAGTGTAAATCTGTTTAAAAATAGGCTAGACAAAGTACAGAACACACTCATAGTTTAGATTAAAACCTCAGAAAACTCTGCAGGAGTTCGCTTGCTCGGTGTCTCTGTGAGCAAGCTAAATATAGAGCTATTTATATATTCTCCACTTTCCTGTAAAATTTCTTGGCTACTTTTCCAGGGTCAAGGTATTTTTCTTCAACCTTTTTCCGTACCTGCCTCTGGCAGGGAGGGAGCGGAGGTGGGAGAGAGCCTTCTACTTTTCTATCCAGTTTTCTACTACTGCTAGCATAGTTTGAAAGACAAAATTTTCCCTGGCACCCGTTGCCATTGGTACCTCCTCGGTATGGCGCAAGGCCTTTTGAGTACTTCTTTTCCTTGTAACTCCTTGTAACTCTCTCCCATCCTCTCTCTCTCCCTCTCTCTCTCCTCTCTCCATCCACTCTCTCTCCTCTCTCTCTCTCCCTCTCTCTCTCTCTCTCCATCCTCTCTCTCTCCCTCTCTCTCTCTCTCTCTCCATCCCTCTCTCTCCCTCTCTCTCTCTCTCTCCATCCTCTCTCTCTCCCTCTCTCTCTCTCTCTCTCTCCATCCTCTCTCTCTCCCTCTCTCTCTCTCTCTCCATCCTCTCTCTCTCCCTCTCTCTCTCTCTCTCTCCATCCTCTCTCTCCCTTTCTCTCTCTCTCTCTCTCCATCCTCTCTCTCCTCTCTCTCTCTCTCTCTCTCCATCCTCTCTCTCCCTCTCTCTCTCTCTCTCTCCATCCTCTCTCTCTCTCTCCCTCTCTCTCTCTCCCTCCATCCTCTCTCTCCCTCTCTCTCTCTCTCTCTCTCCATCCTCTCTCTCCCTCTCTCTCTCTCTCCATCCTCTCTCTCCCTCTCTCTCTCTCTCTCTCCATCCTCTCTCTCCCTCTCTCTCTCTCTCTCTGCATCTGGCAGGGAGGGAGCGGAGGGTGGGGAGAGAGCCTTCTACTTTTCTATCCAGTTTTCTACTACTGCTAGGATAGTTGAAAGAAATAACTTTTAATAACAGGAACAGTTCCTCGGTGGATTAGTTCAAGAAAAGGTTAGACCAAATCTTGCACACTATTTGAGTGTGTAGAAAATTTTCCCTGGCACCCGTTGCCATTGGTACCTCCTCGGTATGGGCCGCAAGGCCTTTTGAGGTACTTCTTTTCCTTGTAACTCCTTGTAACTCTCCATCCTCTCTCTCTCTCTCCATCCTCTCTCTCCCTCTCTCTCTCTCTCTCCATCCTCTCTCTCCATCCTCTCTCTCTCTCCATCCTCTCTCTCCCTCTCTCTCTCTCTCCATCCTCTCTCTCCATCCTCTCTCTCTCTCTCTCTCTCCATCCTCTCTCTCCATCCTCTCTCTCTCTCTCTCTCTCCATCCTCTCTCTCTCCCTCCATCTCTCTCTCTCTCTCTCTCCCTCTCTCTCTCTCTCTCCATCCTCTCTCTCTCCCTCTCTCTCTCTCTCTCCATCCTCTCTCTCTCCCTCTCTCTCTCTCTCTCTCTCTCTCCCTCTCTCTCTCTCTCTCCATCCTCTCTCTCCATCCTCTCTCTCTCCCTCTCTCTCTCTCTCTCCATCCTCTCTCTCCCTCTCTCTCTCTCTCCATCCTCTCTCTCTCTCTCTCTCTCTCTCCTCTCTCTCCCTCTCTCTCTCTCCATCCTCTCTCTCTCCCTCCGCTCTCTCTCCATCCTCTCTCTCTCCCTCTCTCTCTCTCTCTCCATCCTCTCTCCGCAGGGGTATAAAGGTTATGCACATTTCTTCTGGATGTAGTAACTTTATACTTGTGGTGTGACAGCCCTCCGGTCCCGAGTCGTGGGATTCTAGAGGAACTGGCTGCAGCTCCTTTAGGTTCTCTCTCTCTTCGGGAGGCGGGTAAAGTATTTTGCATAATCCCGTCCGTGGTTACTAGGACCCCATCCCATCCATACTCTGTCCTTTTAGATTACGTTAAGGTTGTTCTCCTCTCAAAAAAAAAAAAAAAAAAAAACTTTTCTTTTAGTATTAAGTCTTTTACTCTTCTTTTACTATTAGGACCCTACTGCTACCTCATGCGTGGGAAGAGAGGCTTTGGAACCTCTATAAATAACACATTTAACGCTCGTAGGTTGTGAGAGACTGGGATGGAGGGGTCCCAGGCGTAGGGGCGCGATGAATGGAGTGTGGCTAGTGCCCCGTTAAGCCCATTCCTAACGCGTAATGGCTTGACCAGTCCCCTGCGACCGTTCTTTGGTGACCAATTGATGGTGCTTGGCTGTACTGCTCTTAGGTGAGAGGCTTTACTGCCCAGCTGGCTGCCAGGCCAGCGTAAAGTCTCGGGCGTAGCCTCTGGGTCTGGTGGGATATCCCTTGAACACTGGATTCTAAGAGTCTGGCCGCTTGTGAGTGACTTGTAAGACTTAGTAGGGGCTGCATCTCGCTGTCGCTCCTGGCGGAAAATCCGTGACGCTTGCGTCGCGAGTGTTTGTCAGTTGGTAGCTGCGACACGTTTGGGACGGTCCGGCCCTGGGAGACCTTTGGTCGGTGCGGCAGCAGAGAGTGTAGTCTTTTGGAAGGAATGAACGTCACTTGCAAAAAGGCGGGTGCGTCTACGCGCGGATTAATTCACCCCCCCACCTTTTTTATATACTGGTCATAACGTTTTTGGATAGTTTTCATTGCTAGAACGCTTTATCTTATTCAGAGTATTCAGAAAAAACAAAAAAAAAGAGAAAAATGGCAGGGCAGCTAAATTGAAAGCAGAATGCTTTAAATGTAAAGTTAATCATTGGTGCGTAGACTTCCCAAGGGTAGTATCAGCGATATCACATCCCTTAGTGTATGTTTGTTTTGTAAATTAGAGACAACCATGAAAAGGAAGTTAAAGAGCTAAAGGAATTAGTAAAAAGCTTGAAGCTAGGGTCGTAGCACTGGAAATCCAACTCAGTGGACAAGATCAAATTAAAACACACCAGCAGATTCAAACTGTAAGATTAAGTATCTAGAACAAGGGAGGGCTCAAAGAAGGGGCTGATAGAGAAGGGTGGGAAGGGATCGATAGAGAAGGTGGAAGGGCCTGCTGATGGCCCAAAGAAACCGAAGGATGTAGCTACCTGTCGGGGTGGGTCGGGTGGTGTAACTGCGTGTATGGGTGGCACGGGTTTCGAAAGGTCTCGGGCAAGAAGGCTGCGAAGCCGAAGCCTGAGACCCCAGTTGCCCCTGTCAAGACCTCTAACCGCTTTAGTCTCCTGTGCTCGAAGGAGGAAGACACCGTTTTGATTGGGGACTCGCAGATCAGGGGCCAGGAGAAGTACTTTGCTTCAGCAACCGGGATGGGAGGAAGGTAAGGTGCTTACCTGGGCGGGGAACGGCGCACTAAGGAAGAAGGTAGAGAAGGTGCGCGTGGCTAGTCGGAGACTGCGATCGTTTGTCCCACGCTGGTGGCAATGACCTGTTCCTCAAAGGCAGTGGGTAGGTCTTACTGAGGGATCATCACCGAGATCATGTCTCTTGCGGATGATCTAACTGAAGACAGACAGGGAATGTTAATGGGTATTTTACCGCGAATGAATGTCAGTGACCACGCGCTCAGTAAGGTCATTGGCATCAACGAGAGGGTACAAGACTTGTGCGTTCCGCTGGGCGTGAAGTTTATTGACCCCTTCGATGCATTTTCGGGTAGGTGGGACCTTTACCAGAGGATGTGTCCACCTCAATAACAAGGGTAAAGGTGTGCTAGGCGCGCTGCTCGACCGCACCTATACAGAATGGTGAGGTCGAGTCCGGGGAGAGATGATGGGCCCCCACCGGGAGAGATGAGGATGAGCCGGTGGCGGACATACCTTCGACTGAAGGGTGCGTCGAAGTACAGGTGGGTGACCCTCCTCCTACGTTGGAGGGGGCTCAGTCTCCTGCGGAATTGCCACCTCGTTAGTGAGGGGCTCTTCAACTCCCGACAGCCCTGGCTGTTCGGGAAACGGGTCGTGCTAGGGGGCGGTCAGAATAGGGAAGGCTCCCTCCGTGCAATGCTTTTTAATGCTAGTCAATTAGGAACAAGTTTTGCGAGCTACGGGCGCTCTTAGCATCAGAATACCAGGATATCGTTGCTATCACCGAGTCCTGGATTCATACTGATCGTAGGGACTACGTTGGGGAGTTCGAAATTCCCGGGTATAGAATGTTTCGCAAAGACCGCAACCCGTGGGGAGGGGGTGGGGTACTAATATACGTCAGAGACACGTTGAGTCCGGTTGACTGCCAGTTCCGGTCGGAACGGGAGCTGCTTGGCGTCGATCTGAACGTGGGAGGGACGAACTATAGGTTAATCTTGGTGTACAGACCTCCGCATCTCCTCCTCGAGGAGGATACAGCCCTGTACACCGAACTCAGTAGCCTGCTAGGGGATAGGGTGTGTGTAGTTTTTAGGAGACTTCAACTGTCGCGGCATAAAGGGGAAAACAGGACTGCCGATGCTGAAGGGAGGAGGCTAGTTGACTTTGCTGATGAGAACTTCCTCACTCAGTGGGTCAACGAGCCTACACGAGGCGAAAGCGTTCTGGACTTAGTGTTCACGACCGAAGACAACCTCGTCACTGGCCTCACCGTTGACGAATCGTTGGGCGGGAGTGATCACAGTCTTATTAGGTTCTGTGTGTGCGTCCCTCGGTGAAGCGTAGTAACTCGAGAGGCAGTAAGCTCGATCTCCGGCGGGCGAACTTTGTTAGCCTCAGGGATAGCGTAGGAGAGATGGGGTTAGAGGTTGGCGGCGATGTTGAGGAGTGTGGAGTGCATTCCGGGATGAGTTTATGGTGCTGCAGTCTGCTGCCATACCCTCAAAACCGGTCACCCCTGCTTCAACGCAGCCTAAGTGGTTCAATCGTGGCATCGCTTCGGCTATCCGAAATAGGAAAGTAGCGTATAGGAGGGCGAAGGCCAATCGTTCCCACGAGAACACTGAAGCGTATGTCAGCCTGTGTAGGGAAGTGAAGGCGAAGGTTAGGCTAGCGAAACGTAACGAAGAACTACGGGTGGCAAGCCTCTGCAAAGGGAACCCTAAGGAGTTCTTCAGTTATGTTAATAGTAGAAAGCCCATTAGAAGCATGATAGTCCTTTAAAGGACGGAAGCGGCGTTCTGCGGACCTCCGACGCGGACATCGCTAATGTGCTTAATGAGTACTTTGCGGAGTGTTCACCAGGAGGATACCAGCGTCATCCCCGAGCCAGCTGTGAGGCACGAAGGTGCTGGCCTGGATAGTGTTAGATGTACCGCGACAGTCGTTGCTCAGAAATATACAAACTGAGCGCGTTTAAGGCTCCTGGGCCAGACCAGTTTCTCCCCAGTGTTTTTGCGAGAAGTGCGCGACCAGGTGGCTCCCCACCTGGCTACAGTCTTCAACAAATCGTTGGAGATGGGCCAGGTGCCTGGTGCTGGAGGGAGGCCAACGTGACCCCTATCTTTAAAAGGGGATCACGAAAGTCCAGGGAACTATCGTCCTATTAGTCTCACTTCAGTTGTAGGTAATTATTAGAAAGAATAATAGCTGAGAATCGTTGACCATTTGGATTCCTACAAGCTGCTTGGGGACTCCCACATGGGTTTAGACGGCATAGGTCGTGTCTCACCAACTTGCTCGAGTTTTTCCACGTCATGTTGAGTGAGTACGATAAGAGTAGGGCGATTGATATACTTTATCTCGACTTTCAGAAAGCCTTTGATAAGGTACCTCACCGCCGGCTATGGCAAAAGTGCGCGCGCTGGTATCGTGGAGAAATAGGTAGGTGGATTGAAAACTGGCTAAGGAATAGCGGCAGAGGGTGGTAATTAAAGGGGCTAGTTCGGGTTGGGCCTCGGTCACTAGTGGGGTTCCTCAGGGTTCCGTTTTGGGGCCACTGTTGTTTACCATTTACATAAATGATATCGACGGTGGCATCGTCAGTCGGATCGCCAAATTCGCTGATGACACCAAGCTTGGGGCCAATGTTGGGACGCCCGAAGCGATCGAGGAACTGCGTGCGGCCTAGGTAGGATAGGAGAGTGGTCCGAAAAATGGCAAATGCCGTTTAACTTGGGTAAATGCAAAGTGATGCACATTGGCTACGCCAATCCCAAGTCGGACTACTCGATGTTGGGCAGTAATATCGAGGTGACTGATTTAGAAAGGACTTGGGTGTGCTAATTAGCAGCGACCTTAAGTTTACGAAACAGTGTGTGGAGATGGAAAAGAAAGCCCAGAAACTATTGGGTTATATCAGGAGGCAATTTCAGTTTCGGAACAAGGAGATTGTGCTCTCACTGTACAATTCCCTTGTTCGGCCGTACCTGGAGTATGCTGTGCAGTTCTGGTCGCCCACCCTCAGGAAAGATATTGAGAGGCTGGAGCGAGTGCGGCGAGGGCCACAAAGTTAATCCCTTCCGTTAGGCATATGGCTACAATCGACGGTTACGCGCCCTGAACTTGTTTTCGCTTGAAACTCGGAGGCTGCGCGGTCAACTGATCGAGGTTTTCAAGCTCTTACGAGGGTTCAACGATGTCGATTTCAGAAGTATGTTTAGTTTAAATGATAACCCAACTCGCAACAATGGTTGGAAGTTGGATTGAACGGTTTAGGACTAGTGTGTGTGGAATTACGTTTACGTATAAGATCTGTGACACATGGAACAGTTACCTTCGGAAGTTGTGAACAGTTCCTCTGTGGATCAGTTCAAGAAAAGGTTAGACGAAATCTTGCACACTATTTGGAGTGTGTAAAGACATTTAGGACCTCAGTCTGCGGAAATTTCTTTTCCTGTAAAATAGTTGATATCTGGAACCACTTCCCTCAGAGGATGTTTTCCAGTCAAAGTGTAAATCTGTTTTTTAAAAATAGGCTAGACAAGTATAGAACACACATAGTTTAAGATTGAAACCTCAGAAAACTCTGCAGGAGTTCGCTTGCTCGGTGTCTCTGTGAGCAAGCTAAATATAGCTATTTATATATTCTCCACTTTCCTGTAAAATTTCCTTGGCTACTTTTCCAGGTCAAGGTATTCTTCAACCTTTTTCCGTACCTGCCTCTGGCAGGGAGGGAGCGGAGGTGGGGAGAGAGCCTCTACTTTTTCTATCCATTTTCTACTACTGCTAGGATAGTTGAAAGAAAAATAAACTTTTACAAATTTTCCCTGGCACCCGTTGTCATTGGTACCTCCTCGGTATGGGCCGCAAGGCCTTTTGAGGTCCTTCTTTTCCTTGTAACTCCTTGTAACTCTCTCTCTCTCTCCCTCTCTCTCCATCCTCTCTCTCTCCTCTCTCTCTCTCTCTCCATCCTCTCTCTCCCTCTCTCTCTCTCTCTCTCCTTCCTCTCTCTCCCTCTCTCTCTCTCTCTCTCCATCCTCTCTCTCTCCCTCTCCCTCTCTCTCTCCATCCTCTCTCTCTCTCTCTCTCCATCCTCTCTCTCTCCCTCTCTCTCTCTCTCTCCATCCTCTCTCTCCCTCTCCCTCCCTCTCTCTCTCTCTCTCCCTCTCTCTCCTCCTCTCTCTCCCTCTCCCTCTCCCTATCTCTCTCTCTCCCTCTCTCTCTCCCTCTCTCTTGGGTGTGCTAATTAGCAGCGACCTTAAGTTTTACGAAACAGTGTGTAGAGGTGGAAAAGAAAGCCCAGAAACTATTGGTTATATCAGGAGGCATTTCAGTTTCGAACAAAGGAGATTGTGCTCTCACTGTACAATTCCTTGTTCGCGGCCGTACCTGGAGTATGCTGTGCAGTTCTGGTCGCCCACCCTCAGGAAAGATATTGAGAGGCTGAGCGAGTGCAGGCGAGGGCCACAAAGTTAATCCCTTCCGTTAGGCATATGGGCTACAATCGACGGTTACGCGCCCTGAACTTATTTTCGCTTGAAACTCGGAGGCTGCGCGTCAACTGATCGAGGTTTTCAAGCTCTTACGAGGGTTCAACGATGTCGATTTTAGAAGTTTAGTTTAAATGATAACCCAACTCGCAACAATGTTGGAAGTTGGATTTGAAACGTTTAGGACTAGTGTGTGTGGGAATTACGTTTACGTATAAGATCTGTGACACATGGAACAGGTTACCTTCGGAAGTT